>VNJM01001164.1:0-103378 GCA_008042475.1 Drosophila kanapiae
AAGTTTCCCAAGCCGCTGGCTGCCATACACCCCTACATCATTATTCCGCTTCCGCCGTGCTTTACCGTGCCTACTAAGTTTTCCTTTTAAAATGCTTCTCCGGCTTTCCTCCACACCAAAACTTTGCTCTTTGTTCCAAATATGCAGAATTTATTTTCGTCCGAAAATATGACTTTATTTCAGAAATCTAGGGGCTGTGAGATATAGTCATTAGCAACATATATGCGCTTTTGCTGGTTGACTTCAAAAATGAAAATTTTTTTGCGGGCGGCTCTACTACGGTCATTGGCAAATATTATGACATTATCGTCGGAACCAGTTTCGGAATATCTTTCCTGTATCTGTGCCTGGTTCCTCTAGTTGTATCTGGTGAGCCGTCGTCCTGGGATTATGCCGAATAGAGTTAATAATTGTATTCTGGTCGCGGTTAGTTAGCATAGGCGGTCGGCTAAACCGGGACTTTGATAGTATACTGCCCGTCGAGATGTAATTATTAATAATTTTTTGGATAGTGAAGTGGGCTCCACCAACTAGAGAACCAATTTCCTTGTACGATTTTCCTTCCAAGAATAGCTTTACGATGATTTTTCGCTCCTCAACAGAAATTTCCTTGCCATTTTGTTCGATGTCGCAATTTTCCGGAATTGTATGCAAAAGTTTAATTTTAACTGCGCAGTACCAATGGAAAAACAATGTAAAGAAGATCTACGAAAATAAACTTAACGGTAATCGCACCATCTTGCATTCCACGCAGTTTCAAACAGCTGTACGCAGACTTTTGCGGATACATATTTTCGTAGTGTTAAGTTTAAAAATAAAAGTAAAATATAAGGCATGTTTGCTTAATTCTAAAAAAAATACGTTATTAAAGACAATTAATTATAGTTATGTTTAGAAAAAAGAATTGGTTATATATATGTATAAATAGCCGAACGATTTGGATTTGAAATTTGATTTTGAATTTTTTTTGGTGTGTACGCAGAGTTATGCGGCTGAGTGTATATTAAATTCGTATTTATTAAGGGATATGGAAACTAATAACCATACTTAAATGCAGTCATGCCCAATATAGCCAAATATATAGTTTTAAGTTTAAGATATGTCAGGATGATAGGACGACAATCTAATAAAGCTAAATGACCTAAAAATATGCATTTGTGTGATCACCACTGCCTAGTAACAAGATGAGTAAAAACCATAGATTTTAATTGCAATTGGTAGGTAAAAGAATCGTATAGTGTTACTCATCTTGGGTCTTTGTCTGGGCCCTATTTCAAACCATTCAAGCTTATTCTTTCAGAAGTTAGCTTCCTTTTTTGTTTTAGTGAATGATTTTTTAGACAATTTAATTGAAGTGGTTCCTTCTGCTTATAGGCGCCTCCAAAGAGATTGGCACAGCTCTGACCCGCGTCTGCCTCCGCCACAAGGCTGTGGAGACGCGCCTGAAGACCTTCACCAGCGCCATCATGGATTGCCTAGTGCAGCCACTGCAGGACAGGATCGAGGACTGGAAGCGAACGGTGGCCACCATCGACAAAGACCACGCCAAAGAATACAAGCGCTGCCGCAGCGAGCTGAAGAAGCGCTCCAGCGACACGCTGCGCCTGCAGAAGAAGGCGCGCAAGGGCCAGACGGACGGGCTGCAATCGCTGATGGACTCCCACATGCATGACGTCACCCTGCGTCGGGCCGAGCTGGAGGAGGTGGAGAAGAAGTCGCTGCGTGCGGCCATGGTGGAGGAGCGACTGCGCTACTGCAGCTTCGTCCACATGCTGCAGCCGGTGGTACATGAGGAGTGTGAGGTCATGTCCGAGTTGGGTCATCTCCAGGTGCGTGGGTCATTTCCCCAGCTGTGTTGTACGTTCTAAAGCACCTTTACTTGCAGGAGGCGATGCAATCGATTGCCCTGGTGACCAAGGAGCCCAGTGTCCTGCCCCAGGCCTCCGAAGAGCTAATACACGATGCCAAGGCCAGTATCAATCTGTACCCGGAGTCTCCGGGCGGCGGCTCCGGCTCTCAGGGCGGCGGCTGCTCCAACTCTCTGGGTTCCCGAAAGAGTTCCGTGTGCTCCATCAGCAGCATGAACAGCAGCGGCTCCAGCAATTCTCCCGGCCATCACCACTATCCACGCTCTCTGTCGCAGGTTCGTCTTCTCGAAAGACTCCGATCAAACCAGTGTCTGGCATTGTGCCGTCCGTTCATTTCTTTGTTTTCATCAACGACCTTTTGTGTTTCGTTTCGTTTACGTTTTTTTTTAGTTTGTAACGCCCGCAATTCGCTTGAAACCTGGTGAATCCAGTGATAGTGGCTTTAGCTCATCGCCAGCTCTAACAACAACACAGGTTTTCATTTATTTTTCTTGTGTTAAATTTTTACCAATTCTCAACTGCTTTTTTATGTGTACCTTTGATGGTATTTAGTTCCATACTAATAGTCTTCGGTTTCGGTCGTCCTTTTAGACTTCAAATGCAACGAACCAGACGGCTAATGTATCCACTTGGCCGCCACATTCCCAGGACGTGGTGGACACCCTGCCACCGACTGCCGACCGTCCGCACACTATTTCGACGGCTTATGAAAAGGGTCACCAGCGTCCGCCGCTGACCGTCTACACGTTCCAGAACCCGGAGACTATTCCCGAATCTGGCACCGGCCTGAACAACGGATCACCTGCCAATGGACAGCCGTCGCCGGGACAGACTACCCCGGCCACTCAGAAGTCGCCGGCTGCATCCCTAAGTCGTCCGCCGTTGCCAGTTGTAAGTATATACTTGCAGCATGCATATAGGAAAATCCTCCGATGACTTTATAATATTATTATATTGTATTGAAAGCCAGAGCTCGCAAATAACTAATGACATTTACGTTTTACGTTTTAATGATCTCAGTTTAACTTTGCCTGAACGCACTTTCAATAACATTTGCGAGCTCTGTTACTGCAAATACCATACAAGAATAAGATGCGTAACGCCATATAGCGCCAGCCGAGAGCATTATGCGTGCAAACATATATAGTGCCCGCGTCTGTAAGAGGAGACTTCGATAAATAAGGGAAAAGAATCAAACACGATTGAACAATAATAAATGTTTGGTTTGCTTTTCAGTTCAACATTTCAAAATTTTAAAGAATTGGATATAGTTATGTGTGGATGGACATGCATAATAACGAAAAAGCATTTTAGGTTAATATATCGATATTATCGAAATAATAATTTTCAACCAATTAATTCAAAACATCTTTAAAAACTAAATTTAAACATACCCTCTATAGGGTCTTCTTTGGCACAGTTCTATTTGTTGCGTATGTATCGCAATGTTAAGATACGATTTATTTATCGGAATTCAGTATTTATGTTTTTACGCTCTCAAAACTGTACAAGCGAGTGGGCGTTACGCATCTTACTATTAATATCGTCTTTGATTCCTGCCTGTTGGCTGATCCCGCGTTCCGGCGGCCGGGCTAACACGTTGTCGGCAAATCGACTATTATTATTTTGATCAAGCTATTAAGTTGTCTCTCTCGTTCCGGTGGTGGCCATCGCCTTAGAAGCCAGCCCATGTGGTGAGTATGCACGAGTCAGAGCAACCCACCGATCGTAGATCCAAAAGCGCGCTCATCTGCATGCGCCCTTCCCCGCTAGCCCAGTGACAATTCAATCCGCATCATCATGAGACCTAAAGAAAGACCATTGTGGCTGCGACTAACTTCTCCTGACACCTCTCCTCCTTGCAGCGCTGCTCGTCGCTGGAGCGGCCGCTCTCGGCGCAGAGCAACCATCGCCAGGGAAGCGGAAACAATCTGCTGCAGCGTCAGTGCCCCTCGCCGATTCCAGCTCATATCACGAAAGGTAAGCTAAACATAGAGCTAGAGCTAGAGCTAGTCTTCGTGTGTTTGTCTGCACGCTTGCCCCTGGCTAATCCCATCAGTCTTACTAATGACCGTGTTGTGACACTCTCTCCCACGCCCCCACACGCATGTCCCTGCTAACATCATCCACGCACAGAGCTGTCCGCAGCGCATCACGCACAGCAGCAGCAGCAACAACAGCATCAGCCGCCGCAGACGCCGCCCACCTATGTCAACATGTCCGAACTGGCCAACATGGCGGCTTTGAAGCTGACTAACCACCAACAACAGCAGCAGCAGCAGCAAAAGTCCGCAACCCCGCCGTTGCGGCAGCAGAGCTCCATCGACTCGATCAGCTCGCAGCATTCCAACGACTCCTCGGGCTCGCATCAGCTGCTCCAGCAGCAGCAGCAACCGCACTTGCAGCAACAGCAGTCATCGCAGTCGAACCACCACTCCGCCACAGCCACACGCTCCCATTCCATATCCTCGACGGCCTCTTCGCTGCACTCGCATCCGTCGATCGACTCGACGGTCGCTTGCAGCTCGCTGGTGGGCCAGCACCACCACAGCACCAGCACCAACACGAACACCACCACCACCTCGCCGTCCAGTGGCAGCTCCACACCACAGAACCATTACTCGCCCCTGTTAACCAACTCCCCTACGTCCACTGCCGCAGGTACTCCCAGCGGCAGCAGCATTGGCACGGGCACTGGCCTGGGCTTCGTCTACCAGGTTAGCTCGCCCACTCCGCCGGCGAGCGAGGTGCTGAAGATCACCGAGCAGCAGTCGGCAGCTGGCACTGGCCCGTCAGAGGACAATGGAGCCGATGAAACGGACGAGCGTTCGCGGGCCTCGGTCTTGCAAAAGGCATCCATGTTCGAGAAGGCGGCAGCAGCAGCAGCCATCTCGCCACCAGCTCCCATTCCGGTATCGGTTCCCGCACCTGTACCAGCTGTCCCGGCAGGCGGAGCAACCGGAGCACGGCGATCCGAGGCGGAGCAGCAGGAAATGGGTGAGTTGAACAACTATCTGCCAGCAGGATCGTTGCTGTACTGAGGAGTGACAGCGATCGCGGCACCAAAACCACCCAGCACTTCAGAGCCCCGTTAGAGATTCTCCTACTCCTTGCCCTTCCACTTTTCTCGCTCAACTCCCACTTTTATTTATCCGTCGTGTTCCATTTTGTCACTCTTGAAGGAGAGATTCCACTTAATCATTTCCCAAAAGTATGCTATCTGTGGTTGCTCATTGCTATTAAGTATTAAGTATCATATTTCAGAGAGAATCTTTACTGAAAATTGTTTCTTTCCTTGTTACCTTATTCACACTTAGTTGAGAGCAACTAATTGCAGAAAATCAACTTAAAAGTGATCAGCAATCGCAAAGAATTCCACGTAATTACAACTATAAAAGTGTAGCGTATTTTTGGGAGGCTTTTAAGTACGAATATGCTCTTAGAATAAGTGTTATTATTTGTAGCCTTTTCGCGAAAATAAAATTCCATTTATACCCTTAAAGAGCATTCAAATTTTAGTCAGGAGGACTCATTTAATATCCTAAAATGGTAAAAACTGGAATTTATTTCCGGAAAAGGGCTGCAAATGGTAACAAATTCTCAGATGTGACAAACCAGTGCACGGCTACATTTATAATTTATTCAAAGATAATATATGTAAATAAGATGCGTAACGCGCAGTCATATATAAGCGCTCTCTCACTCTCACGAATTTGAGAGAGTAAAAGGAAACATGAGAGCGGCCGACTTTAAAGTCCTCTCATATCTCTCCACCTTTTTCTGGCTTTTCAACAAAATTTGAAGAAAGCCTGGAGCATAAGAGAGAGTTGCTCTGTTATCAGGACTTTATTGCAATCGCCATCTTTTTCTATCGCTTGAATGCGAAGATAGGCAGAGAGAAAATGTTTGACTGACTGTTATCATGGCTGTTAGGCTAATATGGCGTTACGCATCTTATTAATTTATATTGTCTTTGGTCTAACACTCTTAGCGTAAATATTTTTTGTAACCCCAAAATCTCTTTGTTTTGTTTCCCTTCCTTCTCTTCTCTTTCTTTTATTTTTTTTTTAAATTTGTTGTGTTTGTTTGCCCAAACAATTAATGCAACAACAACAAAAAATGCACAAAAACAACAACAACTTGAACAATTATTTTTTCGTGTTTACCCCACGTTTGTTCACCCTACCCCCGATATCTTTGCCATCTGTAAACTATCCACAATCAACCAAATGCACAACAACAACAACCAACAACACACCATCTCCAAAATCGAATACCAACAACCATCACCAACAACTATGCAACAACAACTTTGACAAACCAATAATTGATCTAATAGACAAGTCTTTCGAAGATTCAATACAAGCACTAAATAATTTAATTGGCGAACTAGACTCGTTTCAACGCGAGATCGATGAGGGCAAGGGCAAGCAGCAGCAGCAGATGAGCAACATAAGCAACAACAACCTGACAACGAGCAGCCAGAGCAGCAGCGACAACAACAGCAACCTGCCCGCCGTCGCCACCATCACCGGCGGCCTCATCGAGCCTTGCGCCATCAGCAACCAGACAAACTCGAGCGGCTGCGGCACGGACATATCGGACACCACCTCCGACGAACTGGCCGGCGACGGCGACGATGGCGATGCACGACGGCGGGACCGGGACCGGGACCTACTGGGCGCCAGCGATTCGGAGCTGAGTCGCTGCTATGTGAGCGAGACGAGTTCGCTGACCGGCGGCCTGACGGCCGGCGGCTACGAGAATCCCACATTCGCGCACTTCGTGGCCAATGCAAACCGTGGCGAGGACGCCGTTTCGCTGGCCTCGGACAGCGTCTGCCTGGGGCAGCCGCGGCACGCCTATGTGGACACCTGCAGTGACAGCGGCAGCGCTGTTGTGGTGATCTACGACCACCAGATTCCCAACACCCCGGACATTGAGTTCGTGAAGCAGAACTCTGAGATTGTCATGCTGCGCACCAAGGACCCGCAGCCGCACTCGCTCCAGCTGCACGAGATGCGCGAGCTGCAGCAGTTGCCGGCCAACTTGGCCGGAACGCCGGACTCCTCCCCGGACTCGGCCGGCGGCCAGGCACCGCCGCCGCCTGCGACAGCAACTGTGGCGCCCGCCAAGCAGCGACTCTCTTCGTTTCGCGCCACCAGCGAGCAGCAATTGCAGCTCCTCGGACGCGGCAGTCCGCAAAGAGGTAAAGTCGCACCCACTGAGCAGGCACAGCAGCAGCAGCAGCTCCCTGCAGGCCCCCCGCTGGCACAGCGCCTGGCCAGTGACACCGATCCGATCGTAGATCCTGCGAGGCGCCAGCTGCCGCCCAAACCCACCAGCTTAAGCCTTTTCAATGGCCCCCTCGCTCCCAGTGCGGGCGATAGGCCCCTGGTGCCCCGAAAATCGGACTTCAAGTCCGATTTAGATGCGAAAATTCGCAGGCAGAAGCAGAAGGTTCAGCAGCAGCTGCAGCAGCAGCAGCAACAGCAGCAGGCGCCACAACAACAACAAAAGCCACACTCACCACAGTCGCCCCAAACCAGAAACTGTAATGTCACTAATAAACCAGCCAAAGCCAATGTTACAGCATCTGCATCTGCATCTGCACCTGCATCAACGGCATCCGCATCAGTCCCGTACCCAAACCAGACTCATAGAATGCCAAACCAAAATCAGACGACGCCCACTATAATGGCAGAAGCCAGCCCATCATCACCTCGCGGCCACTTGCCATTACTATCATCATCGTCGTCGTCGTCATCGCAATCATTTCCATTGCCAGCAGCAGCCACACTATCATCACCATCATCAAACGCTCTGCCATCGATGTTGCCCGCCCATCCATACACGTGCTCCAATGCCCCAGCCAATCCAATCCATATCGCCAATAGCAATACCACTGCCAATGCCAATGTCAATGCCAATGCCACTGCCCATCTTAAGCCGTGCATTACGCCCCGGCCGGCCTCGTTGTCGGGTTCGTTTCTTTGATTTTTGATTTGATTTTTGATTACCTTTCGTCCTTCTTTGGTTGTGATTTCTACTTTCCTTTAGCTTCATTTTAAGAATTGATTTTGGCTTTGGTTTCTAATTGTTTTCGCTACTGTCTTTATCTAGCTTTATTATCTAGCTTGTGTTCTATAAGTAACCCCCTTCTGCGATTGGAGTTGGTACTAAGCTCATACCGGAGACACTATGAGTGATTAAGATGCATAAAGCGCATAAATGTTAAATGATATAACCAATTTTCCTGCTTGCGTTACGCATCTTATTCATTTATATTGCTATTGTATACATGAATGCGTAATGCGTCATTTATAGAATTTAAATATAAATGAATAAGATGCGTAACGTGCGTACTATGAGTTGCAACAGTTAATATATATGCTAGCGTTACGCATCTTATTCATTTATATTGTTCGATATAAATATAAATGAATAAGATGAGCTAGCATTGCACATCTCTGCTAGCGTTACGCATCTTATAAATTCATATTGTCTCTGCTCACACGATCACTTGCACATAATCATCAACCATACAGACAAATCAATAAGATAAACCGCACGATATACTACCACTAACTGCCAAATGCTTAAGCACTAACTAGAATCGAAAATATTAGCCAAAATCGTTAGCTAATATCTGCTGCAACTTCATCGTTCGCACACACAATTAGGTATTACTGTCCAGAATGTGAGAGAACACACTGCTTGCCACTGCTTTCTCCCACTCGATCATGATCAGTTTCAGGTCAGAGACCGTCCATCTCGACGTCTCCTAACTCTTCTGCGCCTCTTCACTAACTCAACTACTGGTATTAGATGGTGTCCTGTGTTCTTTGTGTGTGCCCAGTGTATAAACCGATTAATTGTACATAACTGTGAATAACAGCAGAAACATTACAACTTACACCGAACTGATGAAGCTCTTTGACCATCCACAGGAGGAGCATCCGGCGGTGGAGGCACGCGAATCGCACGGCGTTCGTCCATCAATCAGGCCAAGCCGCCGCCGCCAGTGAGACGCAGCTCGTCGGTGACACCCAGTCCCAACGCACCTTCGGTTGGGGTAAGTCTCTTTCCCCTCTCCATTAACTATAACTATAACCCTACACTTAAGCTAGTCGCGTTAACTAAGCTAGTCGTTAAGCCTTCGCTGTACTCTACTCTGACACAACCACAGTCTTTGGTTTCCTCTAAGCTTTTATTCTTTAACTTATGATTTAATTTAATGCAAAGCAGCCACAGCACTTGAACCTGCAGCAGCAGCAGCAGCATCATAACTTGCAACTAAGCAGCTCCAGCGAGCACTTGCCACCACCGCCCGCGTTCATGCTGGACGCCATGCCGCCGCCAGCTGCAATGCCAAGCTCAGCGCTGAAGGTGTCCGAGACGGTGAGAGCTCTGGCAGCCATGCGTCACCAGCCGGCCTCGCCAGTGTCACTTAGACGCATGCAGCAGCAGCAGCAGCAACAACACTTGCAGCAGCAGCAATATCTGCAGCAGCAACAGCAGCAACAACCTCTATTGCAGGTGTGTCTAGGCCTGGACACTCTTAGAACTTTTCTTCTATAATTTTATAATTTCTTTTCATTTCAATTTGCATTTGCTTTGCCCTTTGCCGCACACACACACACTCCACACACTCTAAATGCACCACAAAGTCCGTGCACAACTCCCCCCTGACTGATGACTCAAGCTATGACGCCTACTATGACTCCTACTTGGAGCTGCATGCGTATGCTCAGCAGAAGCAGCAGCAGCAACTGTATCAGCAGCATCACCACAGCCAACTGCAGCAGCCAATGCAGCACCAACTGCAGCCGCCTCTTTACCAAGCTCCGCCGCCAGCCGATGCCGTAAGTGACCAGCCAGCAGTGAGCCAGTGTGGCCAACTAACCAAGACTAACAGCGGGAGAAGCCGCCTGCAGGAGGGCCTCAACTTAACACCACTGCCCCTGTCCCCCTCATCCAGATTAGTTGTAATGCCACTTAGTCCTAGATTAGAGTAGCTTTTGTCGTGCTTTAGCTCATGTTTTAATTTCTGCCTCCTTCGTTCTCTCCCCTCGTTTCTTTTCACTGCCACACACAACAATCACCACCACACACTAGACGTTCCGCACTTCGTCACCGGCCGCGGGCGGAGGCGGCGGCGGCATATACGCCCAGCCCAAACTGGTCAACAGCATGTCCAGCTTCCGCACCAGCAGCCCCAGTCCCAACGGACACGCTCACGCCCAGCCACTGCCGCCGACGCAGCCCAAGGCGAACCCGAACCTAATAGCACAGCTCAATGCACGACTCAACAGCAAGCAGCAGCAGCAGCACCAGCCTGGGGTAGAGGGGATTTACGGCAACCAGCAGCAGCAGCAGCAGCCCCCCGGAGGAGAGTCGATCTACATGCGGAGTGGCTTGTCCATGTCGCAGCCGCAACAGCAGCAACACAATGACGGTAAATCAGAGCAAATGCAGATGCAGATGCAGCACCAGTCACAGCAAAGAATTTACGCTAGTTTCGGCACCACATCAGTATCATCAGCATCAACATCGGTTAACACTCAGCCGTCCTCCATTCTAACACCGACCCCCTCTTCTTTCAATGCATCGCCTCACTTTCCCCTGTCCTCATCCACATCTTCGTTGCTCTCCAAAGTCAGCTCATTCTCGAACTCCACTCCATCTGCCACCTCTTCAGGGGCCAACTCGCACTATCAGCCACCTCAGCCACCGACTGCAGCCTCCTCGGCAGCGGCAGCAGCAGTCGCTAACAGCAAAGATTTTGGCATCTACTCAAGTTCGTTTAATAAAAATTCAGCAGCTGCGCCCTCGCCCAACATGCGACAGGCCCACCCTCATCCACATCAGCAACAGCATCAGCATCACCAACAGCAGCAGCAGCAGCACTACACCTGCCCGCCTCCTTTGGAGGATCCCCCGCCGCCGCCCATTTACTCTGCGGGCTCTTCGGCCACCATGCCTAAGAAAATGGCCCGGGCGCATGTGGCACAAAATGCGCCACACTTGGGCGCCTATGCAGCAGCCTCTGCGACAGCCACGCTGCCAAAGAACATGATGCAGCAGCAGCAGCGGCTACATCAGATGCAGCAATACCAACAGCCGACAGGCATGGGCATTGGCAACGGCAACGGCCACGGTCACGTTAGCAGTCAGCGTCCGCAGTTACCGCTGCCCCAACAAAAGCTAAGGGCGGCACAGCAGCAACATTTGGCGGAACAGCAGCAGCTGCAGCAGTTGCAGCAGCAGCAACAGTTGCAGCAACAGCAGCATCAGCGGCAGCCACCCATACCCTCGCGCCACTCGAGTGTGCAGCAAAAGATATTCGTCTCGACGAATCCATTCATACAAACGACGGCCGTCAAGTTTCACTCGCCCTCAGCCTCGCCCACTTGCGGCTCGCCTGTGACTGGTTCTGGATCGGGATCCGGGTCCTTGGCCAGCATTTATGCCACAACGGCGCGTGGAAGCCATGCCCAGCAGCTACAGCAGCAGCAGCAGCAGCAGCAGCAATATTATCGCGATGTGGCCGGCAACAGCAACGGCGGCGCTGCCTACTACAACCACAATGCCCATGGCCACGCCCACGCGAATGCCCATCATGCCCATGCCCATGTCCCGACACATCATCCAAGTAAGAGCGCGAGCTGGACTTGATTCGTTTCGTTTGGTTTCGTTTTGTTTCGGTTTGATTTGGTTTCCTTTGGTTTCGTATTTGGTTTGATTGCCAGGAATGAGCGCGCTGTTCTGTATATATTTTTATGTTTGCCGATTGGCGATTTCCTCTCGAAGTCGATTGGATCGAGTAACCAGCATTTTGTTTTGCCAAATTCCTGTTAGCTGCATGCCGCTTACACTTATGTTGTTTTAGTTTTGGTTTTATATTAACCCAGCTGCGAGTATGTCAAGTGCCGGACCGGAGCTAAATCATCTTTCCATTTCAACTTTTCCAATCATCCATCATCACTGAGCGCCAGAGAAGCACTTTCAGCCGCAGAATTTTGAGGCACAACTTTATGACTTTTATTTAATGCATTTTCCATTTAACAAACGCCCAACCGTATGGGGACACTCATTGATCGATCACCTTTGCTTTCGATTTTCTTTTACGATGCACAACCAACGCATATCCACAGACTATGCCACAAGCACAAATATCGAAAAGACTGGCAGCATTCGGGCCAAGACCAAGGCCGAATTCCTCGAGAATCTCAACGCGAAACTGGCCAAGCAGGGAATGTCTGGACGAGCATTTGCCGTGCGAAATCTCATCAACAGCAAGGCCCTGGTAAGTAGTAGCCCGCTCACTCGACTCGACTAGCCAACGTCTTTTCTATGCCCTGTCATGGCCGTTAGATGTATCAAAATCCGCAAAAACTATCGCGACCCAGTGCACAATACCGTAGACCACCCACCTATCCCAGCACCACCACAACCACCGCCACCACCAATGCCACTTGCTGCGATGAGCAGTGCTAGGTGCAAAGGTATTTAGAGTTTGTTCCTGTCGTTCTCTCGTTCGTTTCTGAAGCCTACTAAGCCAGAGCTGGCAGCTAATACACTCAGTGCCTCGTTTTACCCATTAACCCTGCTGCTCACGATCTCTAACGATTAAGATAAGACCGTTTAATAACAAGATGAGTAACGACTGTACATTTGAATCTCAATATGCAAGCAATTTCTATGTTCACATAAAAATTACAGCGTAAAAGTCTGAAAAGAGAATGCGTTGCCGTGTGCACAGAGCAAGCAAGTGCGTATGTGTGCGTACAGATCTAGAATGGTTAAGAAATCGTACAAGAGAGCGGCTGTCCTTAGAGCGCTATCCCTCTTTCTGGATTTTAAACAAAATAGCAAGAGAGACTGAAGTGAGCTCTAGAGGCAGCGCGAAAGATTCGCATGGCGTTACTTATCTTGAAGCTTATATTGTCTTTAAATAAACTCCTCATGGAGGGAGTACAAACGAAAGCCTCTCTCTAATCCTGTTGCTGATTAACTATTTCAGCCGGACCCTCGCATCTGTCACGAGTCGCTGATGGATCAAATCAAGCGCGGAGCCACCTTGAAGCGTAACCAGAAGATCAACGATCGCAGCGCTCCAAAAATACATTAAACACTAACCCCTAGGTCATTAAGCGAAATAGCATATTTATTATCATCGTAATTAACCCGTGGAAGGCCGAGTTTGGTTTGAAACTGAAAACTCGTATACATAATACATACATACAACCTATATACATATGATTACCACATATACAATATACGATATTTAACGAGCGAATTAAGCTTGACTCGAACTAATCATTAATATACCTTTCTTAATATCCTGTATCCCAAAAATTAATGCGAAAAGCTTTCTCTGTTAAGTGAATACGAAAGAAGACAGTTGGTTAGCCCCTTTATGTTTATTTATGCAACTCGAAACTCGAATTTATCTTTAGTGAACACGTCTGTTTAAAGATATATATTATGTTTATGTATTTACCATATTTATAATTTCCCTTGTTTATGTACATACATATGAATATGATTTGAAAAACCAATCGAAACTAATATGACGCCTAATAAATGGAATTTATCTTACGATCTTATCTTTTGAGTAATTTCATTTGATTTTCATCCTTATCTTTTTTTCAATCAGCAACTGTACGTCAATTGGGATAGGTCTGAGCAAATATGCAGATATATATATACACTATCTATATAGCCAAGAATGGAGTTAACGCATTTATGGACACTTGAAATCTCACAGTATCGAGGTTGCCACAGAAACGACTAGGGTTTTTGAAACGCTTAAGGAGGTGCCCAAGCTTAAACCTTACATTATACATCGTAAAATACAACAAATTTTTACTAAATTTGGTACCTCATTGCATACTTTTAGACACATTTTTAAGGGCTTTAAAAACACCTACTGCTTTCTGGGGCACCCTAGTATATCTTTACTATTAATCGGATCAGCTTTTCACGATTAAAACCAATTACTGCCAAGCGGAAAGAGGACTTTTAGAGCGACCTGCAGGATTCGCCAGAACTTTTTGCATCAACGTAGAGTGCTATATGAACACGTTCATATCATTACATTTCCATTGGACTGAATCTTTTATTGTCATTTTAAATGCCACACCGAATAGATTAGATCCAGTTTCGCAGTGTAAAATACAACCGATATCATTTGCGTTCATATCAGGTCACCAAGCATTGAACAACGTCGAAGATTTTATATCCAACTTTTTGGCATTTTCCTTTTAACTCTAACGTTAACATACAAGTAATCCCTATCCCTAAGGTAACCACTTTTAATATCCGCGGGCGTACTACTAGTGCGTGTTCTAGAACCTAGGTAATAGTATTTCTAAATATTTACAAAATATTTTGTATATACGCTTTTTAAGGCTTCACCAATGATTGATGAATATTGGCAAACACTCGTAACCAAAAGTATGGCAATAACTAAGCTATAAAATTCTATTAGAGTTTAGAATAGACTCCAGAGAATATACAAATTTGAGTCTAAACAAATACATATATTTTTTTGGGCGATCAATTCTATATACACCACATAACATAGCAGAGCGTAATCACAAAAGTTAATTACCGTAGCTATACGTAACAATTATTTACACGTCTAAATGTTAATCTTAAAATGTTTCCATGTATTCATTACGAATCGAACAAAACCATACCTAAACCGAAGTAACCTAAAACCAATTAAAGTTGTAATGCGTATTTTCTAATTCATTTGCATTTAGACATGAGAAACAATACACAATAAATGTAAACGCATTGAATGTATTCAAACGTGTTGTCTTCTTTCTTTTTTAACGTATCAAATGTATAGGGTTAATTTATGTAAGTTTATAATAATATTATGGACATATAATGTGGTTCCAAAAGCGGATAAAAAGTAAGTCAAAAGAGCGCAAGTATACATCTAATTTAAGATTGTACAAAAAAACGAGCATTCCTTTATTTATGCCAGAGGTTATATGTTTATAAAGGACATTAAAAAAGAAAATGTAAAATTTTTCGCATAAGCGAAATTAATAAATGGAAGAATATAGTAATAGAGGTCAGAATCAACCGATAAATACAATGACACCTGCGCTTTCGTCAACAGGATTCAGAAGCGGTTAGTACAATTCGGGACCAGTTCGACAATACAGCTTCGATTGTTTGTAATACTGTGACCTTTTTTTGTAACTGCCTCTCCGCTTGGGATAAAAAATGAGCACCTTACAATAACGCTCTCGTTCGCTACTAAGTTGTTCTTCTTGCTTCGCTTCTTTCATTTTTCTTTCTTTCCATACAGGAGTTAAAGATGTTTCTGCAAAGAAGTCTTAATAGAGAGAAGCCTGTTAACTGAAGGAGAATATAAGAAGGCCTAACTAAGACGATTCTTTGCTTTCGTTTTCAATCGAGTCAGCGTACAGTCTGCCTAAATTTTTCATATTTTATGAAAATGTTTCGACGTTGGTAATGACAACCTGAATTCTTTGGTACTCCGTACCACAATTTTAGTTTCGTATTAAAAGCTGGTGAATCCAAAATTTCAAGATAGTACAAGCTGACAAACAGAACGCTATTTTACTGTAGATTACTAACTAACGTTAAAAATATTTATCATTATATGCTCTCACTTACAGAGAATCTGCGATACACAAGGTTAAGTTAAACTCGCCCTAAAAATACCAAACAAAACGTAATATTTTGGTAAACTGCTAAAATTAAGCTTAGTTCAGCTTGCTTAGCAACTCACAATGAGCTGGAAGAAGTGGGTCTCATAGCTAATCTTTTTTTCTGTCAACTACTGTTATAAAAGCCATCTATGTTTGGAAAAAATTCAATTTTCTTTATTCCATCTTATTTGATTTGCTGAAAAACAAGTTCAACGTGTTTTGGTAGTACAGCTCGGCCAGCTTCTCTTTCGGCTCGTGCTTAATACCGGCTATAGCTTCCAGGACTTGGCTGGAACGGAAAATATTCATTAACAGATGTCGATGTATTGTAGTTGCTCCGCTTGCTTCACTCACCTGATCTGGCAGGGCTCACAGCGTCCGTCTATCAATGTATCTGCGGTCCATTTTTCCTTTTTCTTGACAGTCGGAAATCGAGTCGAGACGTGCTTGTGTCCGGCATGGGAGGGACGTATTCCACACCAGGGACAGTCCGTTTCCAGCATGATGCGATCGTTGGGCAGCTGTCGTACCACTTCGGCGTTTTCCGCTGTCTTTAGGGAGCAGCCATTTAGGCCAATGTACAGGCCACCGAATGCGAGGATGCTCTGAGCCTCCTCGAGGCTACCAGTGAAACTGTGAACCACTCCCCCGCCGCACTGGCTCATCTTGTCCCGGTTCCTCTCCAAAGTGGCCATAAAATCGGCCCCAGCGTTGCGCATGTGCAGGAAGAGCGGCAGTCCGAACTCGGCCGCCAGGCTCAGCTGCTTATCGAAGTACAGGCGCTGCGTTTCCGCGTCACAGAAGTGCAGGCGGTCGTAATCGAGGCCGCACTCACCGACGGCCAGCACCTTGGCGCGATTCGCCTCTATTTTGGATCGCAACTGGTTGTAGTACCCCTCGGGATCCGGCAGAAACTCGCCGCAGCGCGTGGGATGGACTCCCACCGTGGTGAAGAGACGTTCTGGGGATAGCAGGAGCTGGTGAAGTTAGACTGGGAACGTGGTAATGGTATGCCTACCGTCTTTGCCTGCCAGTTCCAGGGCCTCGTCCACGTCCTTAAGGCAGCCGGCGGTGATGATGATCTTCTGCAGGCCCTGCTGCCATGCACGTGCTAGAACCACGTCCAGGTCTGCCGGGTGCTTCTGAGAGTCGCCGTAGCGGCCCTGGAACATGGAGTCCGTCAGGTTGGCCCCAATGTCTGTGGATCATATTGACGATTCTTATCCCAACTTCAGTTATTTTTTCTTTTTGCTCAAACCAATGTATTTCAAAGCCATTCCAAAATATCGCCGCATCAGCTGCATCAGTGTTGGCAGCCTAGCTTATTTTAGACTAGACATGGCATAGCTTTAAATTGTAACTAGTTTTGAAGTATATGTAGTAAAAAATTAATTATCAACGAAATATTTCAAACCAATTACAAATTTACATTATCATGAACTACGGCGTCCTCGATATCTTGCCAGATATCTTTAATTTGCAATTAAAGATTATGGAACTTAAATAGTACAAATTTTTTAAGAAATATTACACTATATTACAAATATTACTATATTATAATAACTTAATAAGTAGATATATTTGGGTTTAGCTTGTTTTTCAGATTTTTTTTTGGCACTTACGATTGACAGCACTGAGTTGCATGGAGGAAATGTCCTAAAAAAGCCACCGTTGAATACGTATGTAGGTTGGCCCTTGGTCGGCCAGATGGCGCCAGAACGCTGGCTAACGGTAAAAATCCCCCAGAGGGCGGTGCATCGCTCACTTCCGTTGAAACTTAAAAATTTTAATTTCTAAATTAAGCTTATTTTTTAAATGCAAATTGCCAGCTCAAATTGGGGTTTCCGCGCCCAATTCCCGAAAAAAGAACGCTTCGCTTAAGCCCATTTAAGGCAAAATCAATGCCACAGTAAAATTGCATTCGGATTCGCGCATAATGCAAACTAATTAGGCCGCGCCAGCAAGCGCTGATTATTGTTTGCAGTCCTGCAGTGGCCGCTAAATCGGATTCCACTGCCTGCATGCAAATTTCAAATCATCGGCATCTCACGGCAGCTTTAAGCCGGCAATCGGCGTTCACGCAACTGCAGAATTTATAGGCGGGCGCCATTTATACATATTTCGAATGAAATTCCATTAGTTACTGTTAATGGAAGCTGCGGTCGGTTTACTGGGGTGCTGCACTAGTTTTAATTGATTTAGTGGGAGCTGCTAGCTCCTGCACCCGATGCCTCCCCTCCCACGGAAAGGCAATGGGAAATGGTAAGCGGGAAATGGGAAATGGTAAGTAGAAAATGGGAATTAGAATGAAATTCATTATGCAACGGAATCAAACATTGTACACTGATGCCTGGGACGCATTGTGGTTTATTTTAACTGGCTAATACAATTGTCAATAATTCAATTTGAATTGGAATTCAATTAGTTTACAAGTACATGACACACATACGCACACCTAGAGAGAGTTCATTTCGGTTTCTTTAGTTTAAGTTTAAGTTTTAGTTGTAGCTTCCACTTTGGTTGGCTTTATTCGGTAGAACAATCGAATTGCGTAAATTACGTACACAAATATGTATTTCAAAATCGGGTAAATTGGATTAGTCAGCTGATATATACTCGCATGCCACGTCCTGCCGCGCCGCGCTGTCCTAGTCCTTGTGTTCCCATCGGTTGCTGATATATAAGTATGTGTGTATAAGATAGTTGATTAGAGATCGAATACTTGCGGGGTCTTCAGATTTGTTGTCGATTAACTACACCTAGTAACAATGTATAAACGGATTACTTATAAAACAAACACCCAAACTCTTTAAGTACGTTACTAAGGACTAAATACATTAATTCATATTGTATATTATAATATATGTTGTATGTATATTCTGCCTGGACGAACGCCACAGAGGAGGGCTGCCTCTCCGGGCAACTTCCGTTTCATTACTGAAATTACTGTGCACACACGCACTTTGTTTTGCATTCATTTTTAGTGCGTACCCTTAGGTGTACATATGCTATATTATTTAATCACAATTCACTTTGCATATGCCGTATTTCATTCATTTACAAATCCATTAGATGTCTGCCGTACAGTGTCGCCTAAAAGTAGTCTTCCCCGAATAAACCTTACTTGCTAAGCACACTCAGAGTAAACAAACACAAAGGAATTCTTATCACACAGTGGCAAGTACACAGTTGCAGCTTGTGTCAAGGGAGAGGGAAAGTAACTCGCATGCAAAAGTTGCGTATTAAAACCAGATTTATCGATTATTCTCTATCGTACATAAGTCCCCTCGCTGAGTGCCGGCAGAGCGTCCTGTGCACTGCGGCAATTTGATTTGGCAATTTAGCATAAGAAGTTCACCCTGTATTATCCTTGATAAGCATTTCGAGATTTGCTCCATCAAATTTATTTTACAATTACGCTTTTTGCATAGTAAATTGTTTTGTGCTCTCCGCTCTAAAGTTTCTGTTATTTCACGTGGCTGCCAAGACAAAGGATGCCGCGAAATTGCGTTACATCCCGGCTCTTTCTGCATCCTACCCTACTCCCCCTGGCTCCTAAAGCAAATACAAACGTGCTCTACCCATCCATCAGGGCAGCTACGATATATAAGAGTATATATTTATATGGAAACGCTTTAATAATAACTACAGTGCCAGCTAAGGGTGCAGATATACATGCGTACGTACCTACAGTATATAAATTGGCATTTCAGAGTTCACCTTAAAGCTATGCCAACCTATCATAATATTATGATAATCAATCAATGCAAAACGAATTAAACTTAGTCCGCCCCTCAGATAACCCCTACAACAAACAACAACAACAACAACTGAGCCATTAATTTCTCATCAGAAGGAACTCTATGAACGGCATTACGATGGCCAAAAATCTCGTCCCAGTCCCCTGCCCTGTCTCTCTCATTTAAATTCAAATTCCGTACACAAAGCCTAGACTAAAATGTATGAAAATTGTGGACAAAAATCGAAATGCTTAGTCGTACAAAGAGTAAATTTCCATTTTCAATTTAAATAAAACTGGTCCCCTTAAACCGCAATGACGAGACCTTAAATCGATTTCAGTATTTCCCCGGCAAGTCGGATCAGTGTCGAATTAATCTCTTAACTTGCATGCCCCGATGACACTTATGCCGCATTATTTTTGAATCTGATCAGCGCAAGAGATAATCCGTAGTCTCTTTGTGGCTGTGATTTAATATGGCAAAAAGAAAAACAACAGGAGAACCATTTACAATTTGGAACAGATGATTCCCCCATTAATCGAACTTAAAGGCAGTGTCATCGCGGCTTTAACACGGAGCTCTAGTTACTGGAATGCTTAGTTTCGATATGGACACCGGAGTAATTTATTAAACTTAATATCGAGCTGCACATTTATCATCAACAACTACGCTAAACTGGGCCTGTTTGCCCTTGAGCCAACCGGGTTTTTGTGTGTGTTTTGTATTATCAGAGTAATCACCTCACTGCACCAAACATAAATAAGGGCGCCACTTGTTTATGCACACTAATTTGCTGGCGTCTCTATTATTAATACATTCTGTGGCGAAATATAATAACACAATTAGGCGCTGCCGGCCAAATTCATGCCAGTAGCTACACAGCTTACTGCACGTTGCAGTCGTCGGATGCGTTGTTGATTTGCTGCTTGGTCTTGCGGGAGGCGCGGCGTATGAGCGATCTGGAATGGAAGTGAAACAGTGGTGAGTGGGTGGCCGGAACAGGAACGGGAACGGGAGCCGGATGTTGCCAGGGATTCCATCCGACTGAGTCGGCTTGCGGATGTGCGTGTTGTAATACACCAAGAAAATAAAGCAGCAACTGTGTATTTCAGGAAATCGTCAGGCTTAAACATATCGGGAGTGCTATAGAATTTGCAAGGGTTTTGAAAACCCCTAAAAAGGGATAAAAAAAACACCTTTTACTACACATCATAAAATAACAAGTTTAAACTGAATTTGGTGTCTTTTAAAATCCTAGTAAAATCTAGAGCATCATAGAATATAAACTTAATCTTGCATTCATAGAATATAAATATAGATAACCACAATTTTGACTTTTTTGGAAAAAATAAATATATAAAAATAATAAATAAGGATTCTTTTTCAATTAAATTATATTTTAAATTAATGGAAAATGTTCCCTGGATTGTACCTTCAAATTAATATATAATTCGTAGGTCATGGGCGATGTCCTGAAATAAACTGTTGTTTTTCCCGGTGTAGTTGTAGCCAGGCGCGTGTTGCACTCACCTGGAACGCGGCTTCAGCTTGGCCTCCGCACTGGTGCTGGCCACATCGACGGCGTCCACCAGGCTAGAGGACTTCTTGTCACCGCTGCCGCCGGCTCCACCCAAAGCCGGGCTGTTCATCCGATTTTTATCTGCAACAAATAGATAATAACGCGTGGCTAATTAGTATCCACGAGTGCATTTAACGGCCGTCGTACGCCGGCACAAAGGGAATGCGAGAGTTGCGAGCTGCCAATGCTGGGAAAATCCAATTTCCCTACCAAGGGGATACAGGGGGTGGTGTCCTTGTCCGTTGCCGCAGCAACTGGCACATCCGGACTTCCAGTGCAGCCGCCGAGCGTTGGCGTAATTAACTTATGAGCGACACACACAAAGAGCCGGGGAGGGAGTTGCACTTCCTTTGCACACTCGCAAAGTTACCGCTCGAAATGGGTTTTTTTACAGCCGGCTGCACAGTCAAAGTTCATCTCAAGATAAGAGGTCTCAACAGCAGCCGTTCCCGTGCCCCAATTTCCCCTCCCCCTGCTTGAGTATCTGCCACACATCTGCCGCCAATGGAGCTCAAAGAAATGGCCCCTGATGGGTGATGGCAAAGGTAGTTTTTTTACGTGGCCAGAGGGAGCTTTATTACCCGGAAAATCAGTTATCCATCATCCGTTTAATGTGCAGATTTAATTAAAATGCAAAACACGGACACAACGAGGACTCAACTCAATCTTTTCCACATAAAAAGTTTGCAGATAAATATTAAGTTGATGGGTAAGAACATTTCAAGATGATAAATACCTTTCTTTGTAAAGCTGACCGAATGAAAATAAGATTTCCATCACTGAAAAGGAGGCGATAACGGACAATGTAGCTGCAACCAATTAAGTAAGCCATGTCAATGGAGTCGTTAACTTGCCGGCAGTCCTCAATCAGCCAGCTTAGCCTGCCAACGAGAGTGTTAAAAGCACACAAAAGGTGTTCGCAGCAAGATGTTTGCCAGCTGCCTGGGTAAACAGGCCTTTCTGTTCCTCCGGAGCGGGCCATAAAGCCGCAAACAAAGAAGGGCTTACAATGGGCGGGAAAACAATCGCTGGCCGGCCAGCGAAGCATTAGGAGTCACAAAGACAAAGGGAAAGCCACAGCCATAGCCACAGCCAAAGCCAAGTCAATTCAGTTATTAAAGTTTACAGCTTAGCGAGGAAATGTGTCTGTCGCTGTGGCCAAATGATCCGAGCAAACAGAATTATTGAGCACGCCAGCACTTTATGGCCTGGCAGGCAGCCAGCCACCCGACGCAGTGTTGCACACTTCTGGGTGTCGGCGGTGTCAAGTGCAAACAAAATGGCCGCCAAGCGCCATTGTTGTCAAAAAAAGGCGGCGAGCAGCGGGGGAACAGAACGTACACACTCGGCTGCCGCTGACAGAGAGCGCGCGAAAATGCCGTCGCCGCTCGTGAGCCAAAGGCCGCCCCGGCCCGGTCCTAACTCCGGAATCCCCGCAGCTCAGTGGCCGAGTGGATGAAAGCCGTAACGAGGGCAACTGCCAGCAGAGCCCAGGAATACTGCCGGAGCAGCACAAAAACAAACAAGTGGCTGCTGGGGCGACAGGATGTGCCGGTGGCTGGGGCTGGGGCTTGGGCCAGGGATACGAGTATAAATTGTGCATATGCGGCGGGAATTGATGCGTGCGTGCGTCGTGTAACAGAAATTTAAATTAAATTTGTTTTACTTTCCCGGCTCTGTGTCGGTTGTCGTCAGGAAGACACACGGAGAGCTGCTGTGCTGATTCAAATGAAGAAAAACCCAACCTATTCGGGTGTCTCAATGGGTTTCATTACCGTACAGTAAATGGTTTACATTCACCTAAAAGGACAACACTTTTTTACACTCGTTGTGGGACATTTAAGGTCAGTAAACGGTCAGTAATCTTTGCTTTAAAATGTCAGCCTTTATGCTGCCTACGTGCAAAAGAACAACTACCATAATAATCTGTTCCTGAAATGAAAATGGAAAACTTTTCAGAGCATACACGAGTTATTTTATTTAAGTTAAATGAGTTTTTGCGCACTCAAAATAATCGTTACTTTTTAAACACCACTATAATTCCGCACTTGATTGTTTTACTGGCAACGTGAATAACACGCGTGTACGTGGCACACAATATATTTCGCATTTAATGTGTATTACGAGACTTCCACAATTGAGTTAGGACTCGGGTTGCCCGGCTGCAAATAAAACGGCTTGCGGTGTGCACCCCAAAACCACCCGCAGCCCGGAAAATACACGGGAGCCACAGCAGAGCGAGGAGCCGTGTCGAAGTACCGGGGAAAAGCCGCTTTCCCGGCCACAGCACATGTATGTGGCCTGCAGCTTTAGCTTTGTCTCAACTTACGCGCTCGTCCATTTCTGGGCCTTCCATCACCCATCACACGCGGCACACAAATACACTTCTGCTGTAAGCATATGTAGCATACACACAGAGAAATAGTTGTGTGTTTTGTCGCAAATATTTGCAATACAAATACCTTGAAGATGACTGGTATATAAAATCAATAAATAACCAGTAAAACAGCTTAAATATAGATAATACTATACAATATTTATTTATGTTCAAAGCCACAAAGCCATTTTTAGTTTGTTTGCTCAACAACTTTTTAAATGATTTAAAAACTTATGGATAATACTAAAAGTAAATAAATAATAAAAGAAGTGAATAAATAAAAAGAAGATACGATAAGATATGTCGATTGTAATTTTTAGTCAACTTCTACATAATTCGTAGAGACCAATGACTCAACAACATAAAGGATAAGTTAATTTGTCCTAATAATTATTTTTTGACATATAGTTGTCGATTTTTAAACAACGCACTAGTCTAAGACAATGTAAGGAATAAGATGCTTAACGCACCTACATCTACACGTAGTTTTGCTCTGTCTTATCATTTTGTTGAAAAGCTAATAAAGAGTGTTCTGCATTATTGTGTATAAGAAAATATATGAAGTAGTTAGATATGAGAAAAGAACAGCTAAAATGATCACCAATATGGCATGGAAAACATCTATAACTATACAAACAGCTACACCATGACTAATGCTGTGCTCTAACTCTAATAGTGTGCATGTGCTGACAGAGAGCCGGCAGAGAAATTTGCCGCTATGCGTAATAGGTCCGTGCGGATCACTGCTCAAGAGCCAGCCATACTTGGCGTTTTACGCTCTTGATTTTGTGCGAGCGAGCTAAGTAGATTGCATGTGGCAATTCAAATGTATACAGGTTACACATCTTATGCACTATATTGTCCATGGACATAATGCAGTAAAGGTTCAAAAATACTTCCAGTAAGTGTAGAAGTGTAAGAAAATCAGTTCGTGCTGATTCGCAAATCACACATTAAGAACATAGACGATAACTTCTTATTTTTAAAATTTCACATCTTAAATATCTTTTATCTCTAATTAATTCTCTCTGTGATAAAGATGTGAGGAATAAACTATGGAAAATACGTACAAGTAACATTTGTGAATGAAGCGGGCCCTTTACTCATTACAACTGCGTTTTAGATAGAACATTTTCTCTCCAATCCAATTTTTTCTAGCAGTGCTGGCACACACACGACCAAAACAATCTCGGCAACAGAGTGGCAGCGTTGTAAATGAAATTTGTGCGATTTGTTTTTGCATACGTCGCGCTGTACATTTTAAGGCAATTACTTGACTGGGACTACCAAGGTGCCGTGGCCTGAGCCGCCAGTGATTAAGTGCTTAGGCCTATTTTCGGTGGCACACTCAAGGCGCTGTTGTCACCGCTGTCACCTCTGCGGCGCGGCGTCCGCTGAACCCCTCGAATGTGTGTGCTGTAGTCGTAGTCTGCCACTTGACGACCTTCGCCATTCAGACAAGCGTCGTCGAATACCGTCTTGTCTCTTGTCCGCCTGCCATCGACAGCAGGGCGGACCCTCGACCCTCGATCCCCGACCAAGTATTTGAGGACATTTTCGACATTTAATATGTTTTTACGGGGCGCACCAATGCGAGGCGGCCTCCGCCTCTCTCGGCCATTCGAATTCAAAGTTCGCTGGAAATTATGTACTTGCATACACACCCGTAACTTACAGCTTGGCGCTTTGGCCGGCGGGCAACTTTGCACTTAATTTGAATGACTTTTGCGGCTGCAAACGAGGGCAGGGAGCCACTAAAAATTTATCAAAAGACTTTCCGGCAAACAATTAAATTATTGGCAACCGGGCGAGGGAGCAACAGTGGCGGGGATCTGTAATGACTCAACAACTTTTTCTCCAGCGGAAATTAAATTAATTATTTGGCTGCCGTGTAATGGGATGAGCGGCAGTCGCGGAGCCCAGAAAGCAACATTTTGGGCAACATTAATTAACTAGATATTTATACTCCGAGGAGCCAGGCAAAATTTAAAACTTCTTGAGCCGCTGGCCTCGTTCTATTTTCATATGCTGCGAACTAAGTTTTTAATGAGATAATAAAGCATTCCATTACGGGGTAATTAGAAGGTCAAGCTGTTTAATTAATACACGTGCTCGCTCGACAGCGTTTTGATCAGACGCCAGACGCGTTTGAACATAGAAGGAGGTCGGTCGGATTGTGCCCCTCAGCCTCAGTGCCACATCTATGGCCTGCCTTTGCTTTGCTTTTCTGTATTTCTTTTCTTAGGCTCCGTTTTGTCGTCTGATGAATAATGAAAAAGAGTTTGTCTTTGTCAATTGGGACGGAAGAAAGGGTCTTTCGTCGGCTCGCCTGCCGAATTCCCACAATTAATTAGGCCAACGACAGAGCGAACAGCGGACAGGGGGCGGCTATTGAGGCAGGAATGCTAATTGCATTCAATTAGCCAAATTGCCAAATTCATCCTAGTCCTAGACGCGCCTAAGAATGCCCATTAATTGGCCGTACGGCTTTCCCCTTTTGATTTAAAATGAATAAATTAATAAATGTGCATCAATTATTGATTAAGCCGCGACAGCTGTGCCCTAGTCAGTGCTTAAGTCCGCGGCTTAATTACGCGCGACCTGCAAGCGGCTTAATTATTGCATTTATGGCCGGCACATAATCGGCATATACCGATATGTTAATTTCGCACTAATTAAGCTGCTTACGTGGGAACTTAAAGCGCCGAATGGCGGTGAAATTGAACCCGTTCTGATGCCTCAGTGCAAAGGGTATGGCATTCAATCAGAGCCGGGAAATGTGATTGTTTAATTGATATTTGAAACTGCAGCGGGCAACAGGCGAGGTAAAAAGCAATCAACAAAGGGCTTCTACCAAAATGGTGCCGATTCGTGTTTCATTTCACGTGGCCATGGCAACAAATGGTTATGGATCCATCACGTACGACGGCGGTCAGAGCAGTTGTACCATAAATATATTTTGAGGATTCATATCGAAGGAAAAATCCGATATCATATACCGACTACAAAGTCGTGCTAATTGTAATGGGTTCAATAAATCGATATGTTAACTTTTAAATATAGTTATAATTAAAAATATCTTACAAATTATACTTTGTTTATTTGTCTTTTTGTATGGATTTTTGTTAACATCTTTTAAGCAACGTTTAGATTTAGATTAGATTGCTAGCTTAATGCACCATAAGATATCGCTAGAGATATATATTAAATATCGATTAACTATCAATATATCGGTATTTACTAATATCCTGACTGTACAAGTTTTGAAGTTATTGAAATATTTGTAGAGTATAATCGAGTAAAATTGCTTATCATTGCTTCATTTCATTAAAGATACAATATAAATCATATTTCAAAATGTTTACTCATGATAAAATGATAATCATGACTGTTAATTTAAGTTAACTTGGGAAACAATTAAATATATTACGCGAGTGACACAGAAACAACTACTAAATTTGATCAAAATTGAGTATTAGCATTTACCAGCACTCTATTAAAATCCACAGCTATTTCTGTGGCATCACTGCCCAAATCAGTCTTGTCCTGGTACTACTCATTTGAATATAGCTTTACGACCGGATTTATACTTACTTCGACTGGACGATGCGCTGACATAGGCCGATGAGCGCCGCTTGAAGCCGCTGGGCGCCGCTTCTCCGCCGGCTCCACTGCCCCCGCTCCCGCTACTGCTGGCGGGCAGGAAGCGGGACAGGGAGAGCAGGGACTTAAACAGGTCGGTCACATTGCTGTCTTCCTTCGCCGAGCACTCCAGCACCTTGGCCCTGCAACGAACAAAACACGCCGACCATACTCGGTTAAAAAACGTGGCATACTTTTCAGGGGTGGTTGCGTAAATAGCGTATACGTAAAGCATCTACGTTAGGGAATTTCGACGGCCCTAAACAAAGTGAAAACTAACGCGAAAAAGCCAAAAGTCGAAACAATACCGGCAAAACAATGAAACAATGCGCGTCTGGTATTTGCGTGTTCAATGCAAAGCAGAGTTTTTGCGATTGGCCTTCGCATAGCCCAGCGTCGTTCAACAGCCGCAGGCTAATGTTGCTAATGGCTAAATTAGGCATGTCCTGTAGTAGTTGGTGCAGGTAGCGGCCGCAAAGCCGATTCGCGGTGGCCCCGACAATATTGCGACAAGGACTGCGGCGAGGACGACAATACTCTGGTAATGGCGAAACTATCTGTTCTCTTTCTATACGCTATATTTTAAATATGAAATCTTAAGCTGTAAAACAATTTGTTTAATTTAGCTTGGCTTTTAATTCAATCTCTCCTTTCTCTGTAAAAATAGAGCATTTAACGATTTTAAAAATATACATAAACTAATTCCTTGTGCCAAAAAATACATAGGATTGGCTGTGCAAAACACTTTTCGTATTAGAGTAGTTCATTGATTCTGTTCAAGGCTTAATAGCATTGCTTATAACTAGAACTTGAGGGAGCATAAAAAGTCAATTCGATCTAGTCATGTCCGTCTGTGGTTACTTAATCTAGTCTCTTAGCTTAAAAAATTATCTGGCATCATGCTTTCCTGCCCCTTTTTTAAAACCCACGCCCTTTTTTTCCTATATAAGATTAACTCTACAGAAATAATTCAAAGTGGCTCTAAGGCAAATCGTTTATTTTTTGTATTGTTTCATTTGCAGTGTCTCCGCTAAAAACTTTACTGAATTTGTTTTAAGAGCTGTTTTTCATATAATTACGTCAGGAATGTCAGTAATTTGAGATCATTTAGTCGAATTTTTAATTCATTGCAATCATGTCCTTTATATAAAATTAAGTATCATTATCTCCCGATCTATTAATGAAATATTCAAACTTGGTATCCGGAAGCGAATTATACATATATATTTAGAACCGATCTGGTTAAACTACAAACTGAAAGAGTATTACAATTTTCGTGTACCAAAGAATGCCTTCGTTCTAGTTTTCTATCAGGACATAAAACTCATTTTAAATCATCATAATCGTATAAAGCTCAACTTATATATTTTATTTATCGATCCACACCCTCTTAATTGGGAATTGTTTTGAGCCTGCTAACTGAGTGGCTCAGAATAATTGTATATTTCACGAACGCTTCACTTAATTAAAATTTTAACAGCTGACTTGGCAACATAAATAAATAGATGGCTGAATTGTTAATGCCATAAGCTGCAATAACAGTAAATCAGAGCAAAATTGATATGGGCTGCGAGTTATTTGTATTTTTTTCGCATTAACTCAGGAAAAATGTCAGGTAAAATGCGCATGACTTTGCAATTAAGCGTTAAATAAATACATTGTTCCAGCTCCGGGGAGTAAGCCACTTACACATGTAGCGCGCGAGCGGCAGGCTCCACATATCCACATATTATTTATACGCAGGGTGTACTCATTCGGGCTGATAAATGCACTTGAGTGGCGTGCTCTTAAAGCGTTTAACCGCAGACGGACAGGCAGACAGACAGGCTGGGAGATAGAAGGACAGGAGGGCAGGCGGCAAGCGACGGAGCAACAAATTGCATTGCATCTCGGCGCCGGGAAACGCTCCTCGAAGCACTCCTGCCACGTGGAGCCCGTTGTGGGCGCCCAGCGGAGGTGTGCGAGGTGCGAAATTGTGGCGAAAGGTTCAAGGTGCCCCACTCTGCCGTAGCACAAACCACACCATCAATCTGCGTGAATGTTTAATCCAACAGAGATTTGTTCGTAATGCTCACGCCAACTGTCCTGCGTTCTGCGTCCTGTCTCCCGTCCTTCATCCCTCGTCGTACGACCTCTGTCATCTCCATTCTGCGGTTGAGTGCGCCTCCTGTGTGGTGTTGTTCGGTCTGTGTGTCGGTCGCTTTTAAATAAGTTTACGCACGCTTGCTTAAACAGCAACACGAGCGTGCCACGCCTCGCCTTTCCCCATAGCCACCCCATTCCCCATACTGGCCAGGATATGGAATTATGGCAGGACGCCTCCTCTGGTCTAGTGGCAGGCACGTATGTGATTGTAAGTGATTTTTACGAGGCCTGCCCCGCAGTTTATTAAGGAAGCAATTACAGCGCGATGAAGGTACGGTACGAACTACGTAGGTCTGGAACGGAAGTGCCAGCGACTCCTTTCCAGTGCGAATCGAAAGGATGCGGCCATGGCTAGTTGTCACGCGAGAAATGAATTAAAATTGTTAATGTGGTAGACAAAGAACTTAATCAGGCCAGTATACTTATTTTCCACTCGTCGCCCTCGAACAGAAATCCTTCTTTACTAACTATCAGTTTTTCTTTAAAGAAACTTCAACTTTAAGGAGATTATTTGGTGGATTCACCTGGCTGAATTCATTTTGTGCAATTGGCTCTACATTATGGGACACTACTGGAGGATTCTGAACAGAAATTGACCGTTTTCCCTTTAACTCGTTGTCAGATTGTGTCCGCTTGAGAGTATTTACTAATCAAACATTTCGTAGCCCCTCGACGTTAGCCGGGGCAGCATGCAAGCAGTTCGAGAGCAGTCGAGTTGAAGGACCTCAGGCATGCCATACATATGTGCATACAGGATGACGCATCTCGGCTGTTTAGTATTCAGAGAGCCCTCGCCGGGAATACTCAAACGTATCGTATCACTCATACGACCGGGTGGTCGCAGGTGGCAATCGATGTGCTGCACGACAGCGACACCGTTTGCGGCACAAGATAGCCAATTAGGAGCTATTACAGGGGAAATACTCTTTGTGACATGGCTGCTGACTGCCGGCGAATTGCAATTTTCCCCCTGGTTGGAGCTGCGACGGTTTTTCATGCCAACAAATGGCATTTAATGAGCGCCACAACCCCATCCCCGGACAATGCAACTGATTTCGAGGGCCCAACTGCCACCATCACGCTTTCTGGCGCTTAATTTCATTTGTAGCAATTTAATTGCGCCGCCGTTGCCATTTGCCATTGCAGCTTTTCCCGGGAATGGTGGCCGTGCAGTTGGGTGGCCAGAATTTATGGCGCTTTTTTAATTCCACTTTGTTGCGTTACTTATGAAAATTGCAGCTGTTTTGGCGGTTTTGCGGCTTTGTCCAGCACGGCTTTGTTGCACAACTTTTGGCAGTTGTTCCCTAATTGCTGTCGCATGCAGCAGCTGTTGCGCCTTTTTATTCCCGCCATGTTTCGCTAAATAAATGTGAGGACTTACCGTAAGCGCGGCAGCTCGCAGAACACCCAATCGGTGACCTCCTCCAGCTTGACCTCTCTGTGGGTGCTGGCCAAGTCGGCCTTGTTCCCGGCGATTACAATGGGAATGTCCTGCGAAAGGGAACGAAAGGAGAATTAGCAGTGGCAGAGCACCAAGCATTCGCAGCGAAGCTCTTCAATTGTCCTCCCGAAATCGGGGAGCACACAAAGAAAGCGGAGCACGGGGCGTTGTACGGCATTGTGCCATAATTGACACTCGCCGGCACAATGGCGGCGGGAAGCGGAAACCGTGAAAAAACCAGCGGAAACAATAGCACTAACCGGCGCACAGGGGGTCGGGAACATGCAAAGGATTTTCCAACCAAAATACTATTTATCAAAAATATTATATACTATTTGTAATATTTGTAAATATTTGAATTTAAACAATTCCGCAAAATCCATTAAGACTCATTGAATATCTATTAGCCCGCAGAAAAGTGTTAAATTTTTGTTAATTTTTCAGTGCTCATTTACTGAACTCGACCCACTGTGCAGTGCCGGCATCAAGGGCTCTGGAACAAGCCTAAACCTCTGCCGCTTGGCTTGACTCCTCCAGGTCAAAGGGGAGCATTTTTAATTGCTTTTCGGATTGCGGCAAAAGGTACGAGTTTGCGCTCGTGTTCGGCCCTCTGATCTTCCAGCTCACGCTGATTACATACAAAATGCAGGAATGCAGGTGCCGGTGCGGGTGCTGGTGTTGGTGCTGTAGCTCACCTGAAAGTCGCCGCGCTGCTCCCGGATCTCCTCGAAGCACTGCTTCACACACTGGAAGCTGGGCGCCGATGTGGCCGCGTACACGAGCATGAACGCGTGCGCCGTGGCAATGGACAGGCGTCGCATGGCGGGGAATTGCATGTCACCGGACGTGTCCAGAATGTCCACCTGCAACGAGAGAAGGTGAGTCTGTCTGGCTATGGTAATGCTGAAAAATTGCACACGATTAAATGTGAATGGCCCTCTTATGGCATTTAAACGCGGCCTATTTGGGACCGCAGGGCGCTGCTGCAACATGTGTCAAGCGGCGGCGGCTTTTAATTGGCGTCCAACAGTGGCAGATCATTGAAATTTAATTTTAGATATGAGCCAGTTACAGACGCAATCGTTAAAGTCGCATTCGTTATTTAACACCTGTTGTTAAATATAGCACCAAATTGGAGAAAGTCGTTGGATGAATATACATAATATATAGGAAAAGAGAAATAAAATATAATTACCAATTTCTGGCATACGGAATCGAACATCTTTTGTGTTTGTAAGATATTTATTTCATTTAAGGGGCGGTTTTAAAGTGGTTATTACTATTGGAAACTCCTAACTTTATGGCAATATGTCATTAAGATCATTATTTCCCATTAACTGCCGTCAACGAAATTAAGAAAGCTACTATCTAGTAAGCCGACTATGAGATAACCGGTTCTCAAAGCAAGGTGCAGTAAATATATTTTTTTAAGTTAACAAAAGTTATCTTAATTATAAATTTTATGATTATGTTAGCGTAACTAATATAAGTATAAAAGTCTAAAGTATTTAGTATCCTCACTAGGATCATATATAAAACAAGCGAAATAATATTTTATTAAATTAAAGATAAACAAGTGTTTATCTAACAAAAGTTGCAAAAACAATGCAGAGATAAATAATAAGGATTAAAATACAACTAAATAGTTTGTTGTTGGATAGCAAAAGCCGAGAGTTGCCCACAGTTTGAGTCGCGACTAAGCTGAGGAAAGAGCGAGCGAGATATATAGAAGATTGCAACTTAATTATCTAGCAACGCCCAGGTTTATCTTTAATTTGTACAACAATTTGCATTAAACGAGCGCTTAATAATATTAATCATAAACCTAATAACATTGAAGTCGAGTTAATGTCTGTGTGGCCATGAAAGTTTACTAATTTAATCTTTAGAATGTGCGTGAGATTTTAAATTGAAGTGCTCCTTAAGCGATTTGTCAAGGAGTTCAAGGACGAGCCGAGACCAGTCTGAACGTCGGAGGGGTGGGTGGAGGCTTCTGGCTCTGAGCTGTGGCTCGTGGCCCGTTCAATGCTCACTTGATGCCAACTAATCCCCGTGTCAGCATCTGTTATGTCGGCTGTATCGCCGCGTGGCGTACGCGATACGCATCGAACGCGATCCGCAGTGTCAATGGCACGTTGAGGCCAAAAGCCACAAGCCAAAAGCCAGAAGCCAAAGAGCCAGAGGAAAAGCCAATCGTTTAGCCGCGTCAGCGTCCCGCCTGCCGTGACCCAGCGAACACGAGTGACAACCTTGGCCATTGTGACGCAAATTTGTAACGCATTGTTCGGCCGAGATGGGTAAACTTTATTAAAAACACTTTACGGAATGACACAATTTATATTGTGACACCGCCGCGTTGCCATTGTTCGCTGGCAGGGCTTTGTTGGCCCAATCCCCCCTTCTTTTGTGGCATCCTGCGTCGCACATTCACGTGCGTACACCAAATTGCTTTTAAAGAGCAGAAATCGTTTAGTGCAATGTAATGTTGCTGTTTGATGGCCACACGCTGCTCCGGCAATCAGTCACAGCGGGCTGCAGTGGCTCCTCGTCTGAACAGGGGCCATTAGGCGAAACCTCAGCTCCAGATACAGCTACAGCTCCGGCGCCAGCGTCAGTAACAGCTCCAGGCTGAGGCAGGAGCAGGGACCACGGCAAATTGTCCAGGTAAAATTGATTTGAATGCATCCAGCTGCCCGGAGACTGCATCGGAGGTGGCCGGGCATAAATCACCTTAAGCTGCCAAGTGGAATTCAATCTGGGCCGGCCGCTACAGCCAAGATAAAGTATTGGAAACGGGCCCCCGTTGGGCACCAAAATGAAATTAATTAAGGCGAAACATGTCCTGGCGGGAGCAAGGATTGAGGCCTGGTACCGGCGCCACCACCAAGCGTGTCAGCGTCGGAGTGGAGTCCCCAGCGCCGGCGGTAATGACGATGGCAGTGCCGAGCTCCTACCAGCACACCTATTAATCAATTTTCAGCTCAACTTTTGTTCGCCGAGCATGTGGCTGTGGTGTAAGACAAGTTTGAACAGCAAATAATCAGCCCGAACGAAGAGTGAATGATGTTCCATCGGAAGTTTCCTCCGACACGACACGGTTGGCGGATGCGTCGACAAGTGCTGAAAACTCAGAGGAATAAAGACCCGGATTCAGGCCAGACCCCTTACGAGTGCTTATCTCAAGCCGATTAGGACCCGATTATAATAATGTACGGCAGTTATCAGTTTCCGGGCTATTTCCGCCCGCCAGACAAGTTATTAACCATTAATTGCCCCTCTTTAAGTAACACATTAGGGCCTCCGACCGCCACCAAATCGGTGGGGTACTCCTTCGCCCTTCGTCTGGGAATGGCCCCACATTTTCCATGTTGTTTCCGCCATTTTGAGCGTGTGCAAATTTGATTAATGGGCCTCCGCCCACCGACAGCTCCCCGATGTCAGTCAGTTTGCCAGTCAGTCAGACAGAAGAGAAGACGTGGGATGTGCTCAGCCCCAGAAACTACTCAACCAGGTCGCTTTAAGTGCATTTAATCGAGTAGAGATTCGTCCGCTCAATTTGCGTTCTCATCTTCCAAACGTGTAACCAACTTTAGCTGCAGCCTCGGGCGGCGCTCGGCTAAAACCTCAGAGCCAAGGCCACCGACCCACGCTACCCAAATAGGCTTTGGGGAGCTACTCAATTGCCAGGAGACCAGAAGCACACGTGTCTTGGCTAATACTTTGCATATGGAGCAGAGGCGGAGCCAGATACTGTGGCAATTCTCTAGACATCCAATTAGTAGATTTCTGCCTAATTAATGGGCTTAGAATTTCGGAAAGTTGATGACCTCAACAGTGATTGAGTTAATGAAGTCGCCACTATTTGCCGGCAGTTTACATAATCCGCCCCAAGTGCGTTTCCAAATTGCAACTAAGTACATACATCAACTTGAAATTAAATCTTAGTTAAAGCAAAGGTTACATATATAGTATTCTCTTAACACAATAAATTAATAGCTGGTCATAAGGGGTCTCCTTAACGTTAAAGAAAGACTATCTTTCATCTATAAATTATCATTATTTTGGGGTTGTTTGACATAAAATTGTAATAAATTTACTACAAATTCGCAACTCGATTCTTTCCATTCCGTTCTGAGCATTATGACGTGACGAACGCCAGTAATTTTAGATTGTTTTGTATCTCTCTGACACTGATTTATTTGACCAAAATTTGGCTTCAGTGCAACCACGCCCTTTTTATCAAATAAATATTTTATATAAATATTTCTATATCTTACTAGTAAACAATTAACATTTAATTCATTGAAATGAGAGGTATTATGTGGTTCTATGAATAAATCATTTACAAGAAATGTAAAACGCTAAAATGAAATTGTAATTTTAGTATTAAAGAAAGCTTTAGCTTAATCAAACAGAGTGAAAATTCCCTTTAAAATGTCAGCCAGACTCGGACCAAGGGACTCACCTTTAGCGTAACGCCGCCAAGGTCGTACTCGCGATTGTAGAGATCCTCGACGGTGGCGCGATACTTGTCAGTGTAGGACTTGAACAGGAAGCGCTTCAAAATGGAGCTCTTGCCCACGCCGGCGCCGCCCAGAAGGACGAGTCGTATGCGCTCCAGGTCTGCCATTTCGTTGGCCGCCTTGTCCCCGTTTCCTGCTTAAAAGTTGCGTGTCCTTGCTTGGTGCAATGTGGAGTGTCCGGGCTTTATTTGTTTCTCGAGCTTTAGCGCTGCATTATGCCGGATTTGTATGTTTAAGCCGGATTCGAGGCCGGAAAACGGAAGAAGTGAGCAGGGGCTCAGGTCCGGACACTTCCTAGATTTCCGCTTTCCACTGCAAGCTCACTGCTCTGGCAACACTTTCACCTTTGCTACCAGCATCACTGAGGCGAGCTGCATAAAGGGCGACTGTAACAAGCAGGCGGACTTCCGGCTTGGCAGCTTCCGCTTCCGGTCGCGGAGAAGTGCTCAGCTGTAAATGCAAAGAAGAAGTATACACTTAGAGGGTTCAATATACTTAAATACGGTCCTTAATTATATTATGACTAAGCAAGAGGATGAGTTCAGTCGGACCTAAGGCGAAATGAGTATTAGAGTGGACATAAAAAGAGCGGAAGACTTTAGGTTGCTCCTTGTGCCTTACATACATTCACATTTCCTGCAAAGTCATATCCCCCTTAACAAAAATAGCTTTCTAAATGTCTCATATAAATATATGAACCAATTATGAGGATTGAGGATTCATTACGTAACATTAAATCATTTTTGTAGGAGCAAACAAAGAGTAATTTCTGTATTAAATTCCCTAGCGATAGCCACACTTTCAGATAGCGTGAGCGAAGCTCATGGCCGCTCTTCGCATTTCAAATTTAGTTTCAAGTTCTCACAGGCAGCTTTTTGAACCCATCTATTTTTGTTTACTGCCTCTGATTGGATTTGCCAAACGATGCGCAGCTCGAGCTCAAAGCAGGAGTATCTGAGGCTGCATTGCCGCTGCATGTAATCATAATCTGCTCACGTGCCCACCCCACAACTCAGATAAATGTATGGGCGCCAGGCCAAAAACACGGCAGCGATACACTGGAAATACGGTATGGATGCAGTGAGGGAGGGGCCTTCCCTTCCCAATGCCTGATGCAATCCAAATAAGAGATACCGGAACGTAGGCCACATAAAGTAGCCAAACGCAGAGAGCGATGGAGTCGGGTATGGCAACCTGCCCCTTTGGCCTGTGCATCTGCATCCGTTTCAGCTCCTCTGTGCAACTGTGCATCTGTGCATCTGTGTTACGTACAGTAATGCACTGCTAAGTGCAGCCAATTCAATTTGCCAGCATTTTTTTAGTTCTTAAAGCCAAGCGAGCGGAGGAGAGCCAGCCATTTGCACCTGTGCCAAGTCCTGGCGCAAGCAGTCCTCTCGCACCCCCTTTCCCCGTAATTGCAACTTAATATAATTAGGTTTCCGGCAAAATGCAATTTATTGCAATCAACTGCACAGATTGCTGGTGGCTCTCTGTGCTGCACATGAGTGGGCAAATTTCGTTAGACGCCTAACTGAGTAACTGAGTATCTGAGTATCTGAGCGGGTTCCCTTTTTCCTCCTCCTGCAGATAATAACGAACAATTTAGGTGGGCAGGCTGCATCAGGTGTTAATTACTCAGAGGCTAATGAATGCACACTGAAAAGTTGAGAACTAGCAAATCACTCCTCCCAAATGGATGCTGAACATTTTTCAATTTCGTTCTAATGCCACATCCGCCCGGTGGACAGGTACAGGTGGCTTAGGCCACAATGGCCAGGTAGGGCTCATATTCACTAAGACGGCTCTTGGAAGGCCTTTCAGTTAATGGAAAAATATCAAAATGGAGTTATTATTGTACAGGGTGTAAGGGTACAAGGGTGTTATGCTTTGTGGCAATCGAGAATGTAAGAATGTATGTAACAGGCAGAAGGAAGCATCTCCGACCATTTAAAGTCTATATATATTTGATCAGCATCACCAGGCGAATCGACTTAGCCATACTTAGCTGCCTGTCTGTCCGTTCGTGTTGAACAACATACATATGTCAATAACTACCAAATACCAATGAGCTACCAAAATTTGGTGATATTGTTTATATCTGTTGCACACAGATCAAGTTTGTTATAACATTCGCCCTGAAAATCATAAAAATCGTATAACTAAGCCATAGCCGTGATTCGGCACAAAGTAAATAGTTATGAACTAAAGACTTTCAAATCAGATGATAAACATTGAAGAAATTAAAAGTTAATTCCCTTGTATGCTAGACTTGTGCATTTGTGTTGGCAGCACCAATTGGTGTTGCTCAACATCAACTTAAGAACATTTGTCTTCACTTGTCAACATTTTCTTATGTCTGTTTTATAATTGGATAAAGTGATTTAGCCTTTGATTTCACCCACAATGCTTTGGGTACCGGGTATCTCAGGGTCGAGCACTCTCGACTGTAGCTTCCATACTTGTTTTTAGATGGTGTTAAGGACGTGGTTTTCCTAAAATTCTCATTTTCAGTGCTCTAACTACAAACTTAGTTTAGTTCCTCCATACACTACCTGCACGCGAACTTAGGGAATATTTAATGAGAGAGGCTCGCCTGGGGCGTGGCATCGTATTTTTAAATATTCCTGCTCGGATGGGTTGAATTTCGATGTGCAAGAACCACAGAAACTGGCGCTGCACTTCTGGCGGCAGGCATCCATGCAAATTCAGAACTATTTCACATTGTGCTCTTGATAATTTTTAATAGAAGCGCCACCAGCATATAATGATTTGTTTTCTCTTTAATATTAGCCAGTACTTAGAGCCCAGGTGGTCGAAGTTATTTACACAACGCACAATTATTGACACATTCTGAAAAGCTTCAGTTGTTATTCTTCGTGCTTTAACCAAATTGCACTTAAATAACCCATAGCTTTATCTATGCAGAAGCAGCAGAAAAAGGAATGCAATAGATAATGGTCACTAAAAATGTTGAATTAAAAATACTTTAAGCAAATAAGTTATCTCCTAAAATCATAACAGAGTTGAAATTAAAGACTCTCAATTTTAACAAATTATTCAAAAATATATAAAAAGGCAAATTTAGAATGTTTAAGTCAAAGAGACTGTTTCGAATCGTATCTTGACTGCAAAGTAATTAATATTAATCAGAAGATTATTTTCGCTGGAGTATATATAAAGATATTTTAGATTTTTAGAATTATGTTTAATGAACGGATGAGTGTTTAGATCTAAGACTCGTTTATAACATAATTAAGTATATCACATATGAACAAAAATAGGATGAAGAAAAATAGAATAATGTCTATCTTACTTTGCCGAAGTCTTTTTTTTTATTATACTTAAAATCAGTCTGGATATATTAATATTCTGAGAGATCCTGCAACACGGCACCACCATTTTTAGACGACTTTAGTCAGGCTGTGATACCAAGGACACCTGGCATTAATATCATTGAACATGCTTAGCGTTCATGAAACGTCAAAGGATAATTGTAAAAACGCAATGCTGTACTTGAAACAAGAATAATTTTGTCAAAATTGAGTCTTGCATTTTGGCAAAGTTTATAACCTCAAATTCAGTCTCTGGATTTATCGTAATATGTTCTAAATATTGAAAATAATATTAAAATTTATCTCTTTACGCTTGACTTTAACTTGTAAACTTAAGAATGTGACATAAATTTTGCTTCAACTTAGACACATTTTTGTGTAGTATATGTAGTTTCCTTTTATACATAAGGAACAGTAATACAAAATAGAAATAATTTCTTTCTTTTTATACATAAGGAACAGTATTAAAAAAATGAAAAATTTCTACAGACTGATTGTTGGATATTTTGAGAAGGTTTCTGTTTTATTAACCTTGCGCAGAACATTGGTAGTTCAGTTTAGTTTAGTTTAAACTAGGTCCTTCAAAGGCAAAATCAGGGAATAGAGGTCATGTGGGATATAGTGTTTCTGACTGTGAAGAAAACAATGCAAAGGACCAGGTGACGCTGCTCGAGTTACGCCAAAAGCGTGCGGATATTCTACGTAATTGAATGAAAAGGACGGAGGGGGCTTTCCCCCAAGGGCGGGGTGAATTAAAAAAATGTAAATATCAGTATTAAAACTCATTTCGCCACTGGGACTCTATCCCAAACATGTCCTACAACTCCCGGCGCCCCAAAACAAAACTTTCGCACACGAAGCAGCCTTGACAATGTTTTGCTTTATAGAAAAATTTAATTAAATCTACTAGGCCCACGCCGGAGAGGACGGAGACAACTGCCAGCAGCTGTGGAAAACATAAAAGAATTGCAAACGCAGGCCAAAAGTTTTCGCTTTACATTTTAAAGCGACCTGAAGCAGCCGAACTTGAATTAATTTTTCTGTTTTCCGTTTTCCGCAAATAAAAGCGTTCCTGTTGTTGACATTTTTTGTTTTTATCTGCCCGGGTGCGGCTGCGGACCTTGCCGCCATAGCGCCGAAACATGTCATCAACAACTCAAAGGGCAGAGGACCTTTGCAAACTTTTCCGGAACGTGTCTGCTCGAGCAGCTAAAAACTGCAAGTGTGCCGGGGAGCACACGCCGCAAAACTGGGGTGGAAAACTGTTGGAAAAAGAGAAAACAAATCGAGAGCAACAAATTGGTGTTCCCCCTTTTCGCTTTGTTGGAAATCAATTTATGTTTTTCCCTTTTTTCGATTACCACGCCTCGGTTCAGCTGCCCTCTGCGGTGGAGCCAAAACGGAATCATAACCCGGAAAGCACGGGGATTGAGATGCGTGTGTGCTCTGCCAAGCAGCTTATTGATTAGTTTCTCCGAGAGCCGCAGGAGTTTCCTCACAGACGCATTCCTTGGCCCGACGGCATTTAAAATGTCATCAAAAGCACATTTGCCTCTCGCCTGTTGCCCGTTGCCCGTTGCCCGTTGCCACAACAATCAGGCAGGCGGCTTTGCTGCACTCAGGGACGATTTGGCAGCACGGCATGTGACACGATAACAGGCGAACGTTGTGGCTTAAGGACTCAACTGGCCCCAGAGGGATTACGGGGCAGGAGAGGCGTTGTCAGAGAATTCTAAACTTTCATATCTATGGCGACAGGCAATATGTGCGAGCGGACAGCTCTTATAAATATTTATTAGCCGCATTCCAATGTGTCCGGCTGCTCTCCGGAGTTGATTAAAATGCCTCAGCTGCCGCAGGGGATCAAAAGTTGCTCCAGCTGCTCGCAACAAGGCCCGCGAGAAGTTGCCAACTCTCGTGGGGCAATGTGTGCGAACTACTTCCGCCTGATCGCACCCGGCAGCCATGTTAACCGCTTTTTGTTGCATGTGACGGACATGTGCGTTAACCTCCAGCCTTCAGCTGTCACACAGGGCGAAATCCGATGCATAAAGTTGGGGAGCATCAACGCAAATCTGTCTACGATATCGAAGGCTAGCCACAACTTCCTTTTGAAAAGGGCAGAGCATCCGGACAATGTTGACTCCTACATAACCATGTCTTTAATTAAATGGATGGCTTGGATACAAAGTGTTTTATTGAAGTTGCTGAATATGGCCGGTTTCTACCCTCAGACAGTTTTACTGCCTTATAGCTTTTTAAACGGAAAAGAAAATCACCAGATAAAGCTATCGTAAAGCAAATTGATTCCCTACTCCCCTAGAAATTGAATCTAACGCGAAGAAATAGCATTGCGCTGTTAATTATCGGTTATTGCTGTCTACCACTAAATTGGGCTATAAGGCGCAAGCACAGTGTTGCCTTGGTTATCGAAACCACGCAAAACAGCTGTGAGTTTCTTCTCCCTCTTCACTTCTCTTCATATGCCAGATAGTCTGGATCCTTGTTAATGCTAGCTCTCACAGCAAACCAAATTTCTCTAGCGAAATATTGACTGTGAGGGAGAATAGTTTAAAGCATAATAGTTTAAATGCTTTTTCTGATTGTCTTTACAACTTAAATAAACTAATACATAAACCATGGCCTAAGCGTTGATAAACTGCCTTACTTCCCAAATAGCCCAGCGATAAACTTCGTCCACAAACCCTTTCCAGCTGAGTTCGCTGCCAAAACTTGTCGAGTGACTTGAAATCCTTCGGTTAGCCGTCCTTTGGCCGCAACTAATTGCTTTGGTTTTGGGGCAACTTGATTTGTTTGCAATTTGTTAATGTAAAATCCGCAGAATGCAATTTATTTTGTGTTACGAGTATTTGCCTCGAAATTGGGCAACTTTATTGGGGTTGAGCAGGGAAGCAAGGACTCGACGTGGTGACCGTAAAGTATTAAGTTTTATGTGTGATTAACTTTCGGCATGTGGTTGCTCGGGCTCGTGCTGTGAGCTGTGGCTTTGTGGCGCTTAAATCATAAAATACGCTTTTATGTTGCATGCCAATCGGCGCGTCATCTGCCATCTGGCGCCAAAAACACCCATGCGTAGTATGTATGCAGGGGAATTAGCCCTGTTTTCAGCAACTCTGCGATTTATGGCAATGGATTTGAACTGCTAATGGGGCCAAAACGGCCGCAGCGATAAACAAATGATTTTACGACTTCGACGCTGTTCCAAGCCGTATAATCGTGCTCCGTCCCGTAACCCTTCCCTCTCGAGTCGTGTGTGTATGTGGGTTGCATGTCCTATAGTTGGCCGCACGACCGGCTTAACGATTACAAAGTGGCGGCGCGAAAACTGGGCCATCGAGCGTTGGCGTTAAACTGTTGATTACGGCGATGATGGCGGCTCTTGATGCTCTGCGTCCACCCAAGACCCAAGATCTCTGACCCCGCACACTTGCTGGCCCCATACATATTTATCTTCCAGACACGGAGCGGATGCATAAATAAAATTGGGCTGAGAGTCCCGCAGGTATCGCCATTTGGGGTGAACTTTTGTATTCTTTGATAATATTTATACAAATTATTTTACACTACAAAATGCAGCCAGTACCGTAGGATACCGTAAACTCATCTATGAAATGGGATGAGGCTTGCTGAAATTTCGCTAATATATTCGATATATTCTATAGTTTTACCTCGTGTTTATCTTGTGTTTTAAGCCTTACTCTCTCCTTTTATCATTATATATATTTTTTTCGTAAAATAATAATGCCACGGATATATAATGTTGTTCTGAAAATTGTGGTAATTTCCTTGTACTGTTACACAGGATTATTGTGCGCTTAACACCAATTTATTATTCATATTTAAAATGTATTTCATCGAAAACATATAATTATATATGTAATTATTAGTGTCACTAAAAAACTGGAGCCATGTTTAATCAGGAGTAGCATTGAATTAATAAGGGTCTTAGTAGAGGGTGAATTATGAGTACAAAAAACACTAAGACCATATTTCAAAGGGATTTTGACAAAACTTACAACAGATAAATGGTGAACAAATAACTTACAAAATAAAAACAAACATAGCGTTTTGGGACACTATTTCCAACATGCTTTGATAGTTTTTACTTCCTGATGATTTTTCAGAAAAGCTGGATGCTTTTTTTTTTATTAGTTATACATATATTTATATTTTAAATCCTTGATTTCCAAAATATAGTAATTTAAATATAACAAAAAATCTGCAAATATTATTATCTAGAAGTTTATTCAAAACACATGTTCGAATTTTGTACTTATCGCAGGAGGACAAATATCCTTGGAGTTAGGAGTTAGCCCAGTCTCCTTCTGTACACAAGTTTTTCCGGCATTCCAGATATCGATTTTCACTCAGATGCTTGGAAGGAACAAACGCGGATGTTGATGTTTATCATAATATATAGGCAATCAATTAAGGATCGCAACCAGGGACAAAACTTTTACGTGCTGCCGAGGTCCACCCTAACGGACTCATCCACAGCTCACAAACTCCGACGTGGAGGCGAGGCATTAAAGCCTTTTCTTTCTGGCTCAATGGTGTGCAGAAAATGGGTCACTAACTGTTACTTATTCATACTAATCACGGCAAATTGCCGCCGAGAAAAGCCCGGCTGAGGGCCGGGAGTTTGAGTGCCAAGGTGGCTGCGACGTGGAGGAGGCCTCCGACATCCCCCTGCGGAATTCCATAGATGGCTAAGAGGCGAACGCCTTTTATCTGTTCGACTTAAGTGTTGTGAAAAACTTTGTTGAGGTATCTAAATATAGAAGCGGCGGTGGTGGCAGTCCTTTGACCGCCCGGGACTCGGGCAAACAGTTTGCACTTGAAATGAGCTCATTATGCCGCCCATGAAGCCGCCGGATCCTGTCGGGTCCTTAATGAGCAAACTCGGCCGGGACAACAACTGAGCTGCAAGACCAACAAATTAATTGCAACAACTGGAATTTGATGCAAACTTACAAGTTTGAGCCGAAGCCATGTGGCCGGTGACTCGGCTAATTGGACAATGGCGCTGAGCCGGCTTCCGATCCTGGGCGTCCCCAATCGCATCTGGCAAAGGAGGGCCATCAAAAGGTGCTCAGATCTCGCATTTTATCGACTCAATACCCTCGTTATGTGCCCCTCCAGCGGCAGCTGCACTCCATCGCACTCTAATCGAGTTGTGTGCGATTTCGCAATCAAGAAAAGGTCCTGCACGCAAATTTTGTAATCGACTTTGCGCTGATGAGGATTGCCGGGGTGGCCATAAAGGGGATCCGATAAATTTGATTGCAACCGGAGCGTGAAAAGCCAGCAAGGCAAAAGCTGCCGGCAGAAGGAAGAGCTCTAGGAGGTGGGACAAAAAGGTCAGCCATCCGCTGGCGACTTGCAGCCTTAGAGCCCCGCCAGCCCGACCCGCAGGTCACAGAATCCCCGGCTAATGGCTAAGCAAGCAAGCGAGCAAGAGGACCAACTGGATCGAGGACCTTCAAGGGTGTGGGAAAATTAATGCAAAAACTTAATCAGCCGCGCGAAAGGGGAGACTCTCGTACGTGGCGCGGAGCAGGTGCAGATGGCTGCTTGCAGCCGAGCAGCCTTCTCCTCCGAGGGGTCGTCGTCATCGATTGTCAACATCTGGCTGGGCCACAAATTAAACACAAACAAGCCACAGACACCGACGCAGCCGGGGGACTCATCTCTACACCGACGACTCCTTTGTGCTTGTCTTTTGGCCAAAAGAGTGCAAGCCCTGTGCAGGGCTGTCATTTTGATTGCTCGTCGTCAGGGATGGGAAAGGTACAAGGCAGGCAAACCAAAATCGAATTTATTTGGACATAAAATATAAGATTTTTAATCATTGCTATAGCGGCAAATAAGCCTTTATTCCCTCTGATTATTCTGAGTATACATGTGGCAGTAAATTAAAGCTCTTATTAAAAATACACTCCATTTTCGTCCCATCTCCCACTCTGCAGCAAAAGCATTTATACCGGGGGTCGTTGTTTATTTTTAAAAGCATGTGAACCTAACCATGAAGGAGAACGATGATGTATTTTGGTTATGAGGCGGAACCTAACCAGAACGCCCTATTTTCGAAATTGGCCTGGTTTAAAGCCAAAGCAAATATTCATCACGATTGCCAACCATATATATTTGAGTTCTGGAATATAATACAAATAGAATCAATACCAAGAAAATAGACTTCGCGGAATCGCAAGCAATAATTTAAACCATTTTATGTTTCGATTTGAAAAACAAGAGCGAACTTATATAGGTATAGGTAGACAACACCATTTTTAGGTATCAAATTTAGTGTTAACTTGTTTCTGGACACATTTGTCAGTGTTTTAATACATCTTCTTTTATTATTTATACGAACAATTGATTTTATAGAAGGGTTTTGGCTAACAATTGACCAAAATATGTTGCCAGTTTCCTTCTAATTTATTTTCAATAGAAGGTACCTGCATCCTTTTCTGCCCCTGCACTCGTGCTCGTACCTAGAAGCGAGCATCTTGGCATTACTGCCCAGATACTTCCTGTCCCTGCTCGTTGCCCATCCGCCCTGTTGGCTGGGGAATTGAAGTAATGGCCAAATAGCGAGAAGCGGAGCCAACAAGCACTCTCCTTTGACTGGCCACGTTTTGCAGCTGCAGTTGCAGTGGCAGTGTCAGTTGTTCTTGCCACAGTGTCCTTGGAAAAAGATTCGAGGCACGTACGCCCCGGCCGTTTGTGGGTTAATCGCATTGCCAGCGAACACGCACACACTGCAGACAGGACGACAATGGCGCTGCTAGTGTGTGTGCAGATGCGTCTCGGCGTCAATTGATTTGACTTGGCCCTATCCTGACCCACTTGAGGCCACTTTCCCAGTGTGTGTGTGTGTGCTCAACAATTTTGGCAGCTCATGTGTGTTTACTTAGCGGGTGTGTGTGTCTATGTCGAGAGCTATAAAAATTTATAAGCCCTGCAAGTGCCGCCGCACTTGGCATTTGCGTTGAATTTATATGCATGTTGCTGGTGCTTGCCTCTTCATTCGAACTGTGAATAATTGAAACAAATGTGGGAACGCCATCGCAGCCATAAATTTCCATATATTTATGCCCGAAGTACATAAAAACAGAATGCAATTGCTACGCCTGATAAACTGCAAACGCTCCGCGGAGCTTGGAGCTGTAATCAGTTCGCGAAAATTGCCCAAATCAGAACGGAGGGAGACAGTGTAAGTTTGAACAAATTTTCCGCGACCATGGTCCGGATATTTATTTACGAGAATTCCTTCTTCGGTATACATTTACTTTGTCAATTTAATTTACTCCGCATCCTGCTCCTTTCGCCATCGGTCCTGCCGAGCGCACGTTCCCGACATCATTTCAAACAGCAAGACATCCTTGGTAAATTTCAATTAAAATGGGAAAATCTGCACTCCCAAAGAAATGCACACCAAACACAAAGATGCCGGGCGAAAGGGAGAAGGTACGGACGCACCAGACCCGAGGAGCCATGCGTTGGGTTCTTTGTTAAATGCTAAATATCTGGCTGGATATAAATTGAGCTTATTTATCAAAGTTTTAATTAAAAACTTCATAGAAGAACTCTCTAAGTTGCTAAGTGTGTAATTACAACTGTGACGGCGGCACCTCAGATCCCAGGAAGACGAGATCTTTGGGAGCCCAGGGATTTTTCAACGTCATCAGTCCTAATGTATGCAACAAATAAAATTCACGCAGAATTGAATTAGACTTAATAAACACGAATGCCGCCGTGGGACGACTCGTCGTCGTCGTCGTCGTTGCGGAGGAAATGGGTCTAGGCGAACGCACAAAGGACGCAGCTGAAAATCAACCGGAAATAAGTAGGAGTACAAGGACGAAACGGAGACGCAGGCGGAGGCGGAGACGGAGGCGGAGGCGGGGCGAAGACGGAGGCGGAGGTGGAGAACAAGTTCAAGTTGTCTAGAACGTAATAGAGAAGCAGTCCAAAGGCAGATTCATAAAGCACGCAACGCGCCGTACGCGTGAGTGACTCCGTCGGAACAGAGAAACGGAGAAAGGAGCAAGAAGCAAGGAGGAGTGAGGATAAAATCGGGGAAACGGCGGAAACACGAGCAAACAACCAACACAACAAAAAGGCGGAGGCGGTGGGGGCTAAGCCCGACTGCGACACGGTGAAAAATGTTAAAAAAGAAGACGGAAAGAAAAATCACAAACAGCATTCCGGGCATTGCAAGGACTGAAACGCACAAGACCGAACTCACAGCACGCCGGGAATCTCAGGACGCGTCCACAGAGCAATTGCGACAGCCAATGGAAGAGGTCCTTCCAACTTTAAGGAAGCAAAAACATATATTACGCATACGTCACGTTGTCGCAGCATTGACATGCGACTAATGGGCGGCAGCAAAAGCCGACAATCAGATCAACGCATCTGGCCTAATGAGCACATCTCCGGCATAACCTACTTTGCTCGGCAAAGACCGACGTCGCCGGACAACAAAAAGGACATAATTTGATTAGGCCTCTTGTCGGCGACTCCAAGTAGCCAGTATCCCCGTGTGGGGCTTCCTTTGACGAGATTCCTGGCCGAAACTTTCTCAAAGTGTAACGGCCTTAGAACGAGCAGCACGACGTGCCTTCAAAAGCCTGCCGCCAGCCATTGACAGAGCGTTGCGCAAGCCAACAAATTGACGGACGGCCAGACAGAAGGACAGACGGACAAAAGGACGACGGCAAGGAGGGACGGACAGGCGAACTGGCTAACAGGCAAAAAGTGCGTTCGCAGAGGTTGCCACGGCCGCTAGAAAAGATATAAAATAAATTGCGGAATGCCAACAAATAAAAATTTATAAGTGTAGGCAGAAGAGCCCTCCAACCCGCTGCCGGCATTAAAACGAACCCAAGCCGACCCTACATCCCGGCCACGCCCCTTCCTAGGCCAGCGTTTCAGCGTCCGCTGTCAGGGACCGGGGTTGCACGACGGAGCCAGGACGATTATAAAGAGATTTGTGTGTCTGCGTCTCAGTTGAAGCCCAAGTCGCGGAGTCGGAGGCGAAGGCGGAGGCGGGAAAAGGCCACGAGCCTTGGAGAACAAGGACAGCGGAGCAGATTGTGCCTGCCCGGGCAGTCTGACGAGGCGCTGATGACTGTCATCATAATCTCGATTAACATAATAATATCCGTAATCGTTATCGGTCCTGATGATGCCCCTGATTGTGTCAACCCCCGCTCTTTAGACAATGTTGCTGCCTAATTCTGTCTGTTGTCCCCAAATTGCCTATCAGGTTTCTTTCTGATTTGTTTTTTATTCCCTCTCCCTGGCGGCCGTCCTTGGAGATTTGAATTTAATTGCTTTATCTGCCCATAAAATCTGGTCAGATTCGACATGTCCAAGCCATAGTCGCCGCCGCCGCGCCAATCGCCTGGTCAAGTACCACTTTGCCACTGCTGGGCTTTAAATATTTCAACGAACTCAATTTTATATTATCACCGATTTCTGACGCCACCAGAAGTCCACAAAAGTCGGCAAAAAACGGCAGCTAAACTTTTAGAAAATTCATTTGGCCACTTTGCATGGCCCGCCACTCGAGCCGGCCTACAGTATCCGAGTGGCGGCGGCATTGACGGATATACGAACTTATTGATTGCTCTGCCTCAGAGACTACTGCAGGCTAGAATGGCTCCGGGATGGGGCCTAAGAGGGGATTGGAATTGGGAACGGCTGGGCAAAATGGCAACCGAAAAGGGGCAGCCAGTCGGCGGAAGTTTAACCGAGATTGTCAATAGCCCCGGCGCGTGGTTTGCACAGTGGCCAAAAAGGACATAAAGCCTAAATTGAATTATTTTATCTAATATCTTGTAAAATTACCCACAACTTGTAAGAGTTCTAACTTTTATTATAAAACAAAACTACCCTTCTTTCATAGCCACATAGTTGTATATATTTTAAGACATAAAAAGGTACGATTGCGGCATTCAAACCAGATTATACTGGATTCGGTTTTCTTTTCTTGGGAGTGTAAAAAAATCGTTTTCTGAGGTCCCGATTGAAAAATGGTACCAGAGACCGTCTCAGTTTCCCGCTCTTCTCTAACGTCTCTCTGTAGAGTGCCAGAGCACTACTCTCTTTAGGCCGCTTTCCTTTTGTAAAGATCTCTCTCTCTCTGCCTCTCTCTCTGCCTCTCTCTATGGCCCTTCATCATGCACTTTAGCTCCGAGCGAAACAGCAACAACAAAGCTTGGTAGCGAACGAGAGATTTTTCTGCAGCTGCCCTCAAAGATAGTAGCGGATTTATTCTCTTTAAAAACATTTAAGCGCAAACACATCACAAGAAAAACCACAGACTGAGACTGCTCTTTTAATTTTGATTGCTTTTAGTCTTGGGAGAGGATTCGCACGATCATATGAGTAGAGCCCATTTTAAAAACTTTGATCATCAGCTCTTCTTATTATTGTTTGGATAACATATAGTAATTAAAATTACTTTTAAATCTGCCTTTTGAATACGTTTTTATTGGTTTCTTATTATCTGAGCAGATAGAAGTATTGAAAAATCACTACGTTTTGCCATTTTTAAATTGAACAATTTTACACTTCTAGTAATCGGCACCACTGTGGATATCAGGAAAGGACGACGCATTCGCCCATGTATATTGTGAGTGGTTCAGTGAGGCATATGCTGATGGCGTTTGCTTTTTTCCCACATAAATCGTGTGCGTTTGTGTACCCTCTCGAAGGTTTTGACAGTCCCTCCCCATGAGGCAGCAAGTCCCCCTCTTCTAACTGGGCTAAGCGATGACAGCGATTTGTGGACTCTGCAGGATATTCCATCTTCATTCAGTGTTGCGTTCGGCATCAGTGCATGTGACACCTTGAAGTTGAAGCCCAAGAAGTTTGGCTCAAGTTTGGTATCTTTCGATGGGCAACGGCTCCTTGATGGAGGATGCACTCGCCCAGCCACCCTGCGTTCGGCCAGTCGGCCCCCAGCGATGTGCTTCTGTTTCGGTTAGGGCCTGTCTTTAGTTTTGATTTTCCACTTGATCGAGTGCAAACATCCCCGCTCCGCTGCTCACTGAGGCGTGTTATCAAATTATAAACAATTTCAACGTAAATATGCATTGTTAATGTGACTGAATTGTTCACGTTAATTAGGTTGCAGCGGCAAGGAGCCAGAACGGCCCCCCGTCGGTCGGCTGCCGACCGCTTTCGTCCTGCGAAACGTGCTGGTCGTGGGCGTCGGCGTCCTAGATTAATTTCCTGTTTCCAAGGGAAACAACATTTTCCACGAACAGTGGCTCGGAATCGTTGTGCAATTACTGCAAATTGTCCCAAACTGCGGCGCATTCGGCGTGCCTTATTTTCCTCCATTACCAAATCAAGTTGAGAAACGTGCCGCAGACACGTTTCTTCGCCCCTTTCGAGCCGTGCTCCAAATGGGCATTTGTCTCAAAAGTTAAAATTGCTTTTAATATAATGCGATTGCTGTTTGCCTTGCCCTGGTTCTGGCCAGCATTCCCGGAATGCTTCCCGGCTTTGTCGGCAGGCATTTGATGGTCATTAGGCGCCTTCAAACGCTCCCCATGTTGAGACAATTTTGTACAATAAAATTTCAATAAAGCCGAAGAAAGATCAAGTGGGTAAGTGTGTCTTTTTGGGTCGGGGAAGGCAAAAAAAAAAATATATATATAAAAAAGAGGAAAATCCGTTGGACCATAAAATCAGCACAACCCAAACACACATCATCATCAGGACGATCATCATCGCCAATAAGGGGAAGACAACAAACATGGTCCAGCACTTTAATCAAATGCGACCGCAGCAACAAGAGGCTGTTCACCCCCAAGGATGCTGGCCTGGATGCGGGCTAAAATTTCAATGAAGCCATTGGCAGCCAAGGGGCTCACAAGTGCTGCCTGGAAAAAAGAGCAAAAACTATTAAAGTAAGTGGAAATGGAGGCATTAAGGCGGAAACACGAACTCACACGTCGTCGTCCTGGGAGGGCTGCCATTGACAGGCCGAGTGGAAGCTTTGAACCTTTTATGTGCTTTTAATTTTAATACAACAAAAAGGCAGAAAACAAAGCGATTTGCCTGCCATTCTGGCAATGGCTTCCCATTTCGCCGGCGTTTAGCTGCCACTTTTGGTGCTCCTGCCTCTCTTATCCTCTCCTGTGCATTTTCAATTTCACTTTGCATAAGGATTGCAATTCACGCCAGCTGCCGTCATTCTCACGGCTAAGCCTGTGCGTATGAGCGATGCGCACAGGCACCTCCTTCGCTGCAGCCACAATTAATTGCTCGTGTCACCTGCAACCACTTGGAGGACGACGCTGCTCAGCCGAAAATATGCCCGCAGGCATTCGGTTTATCAATTAGATGAGGCAGCTATAATTAATAGCCCACACTGACAGGTCCTTTGTCCCTGACAAATGGCTGCGAATGTGGCCCAAAGCCCGACTTTATCGACTTGATCGAGGGAGCCGAGCGAAACTATGGTGCGGGTGCGAGCAAATGCCATCGCACTTCAGGCATCCGGTCTAGACTCCATTATGATATACAGTACAGTGTGTAGTGTGCTGGTCCCCGAGGAGCCTGCTGCCAGCTGCTGCTGGGCCCTACTTAAAGATACAATAAAAAAGCTGGCATTCCTGCGGGGGCATCTGCATAGCTGGGCGCCGCCGGGTGTGTGTGTATGTGTGCGCTTTATGCCCCATTCACAGTTCGGCGGGAAAACGTTTAATCTAGCATAAACATATGGAACACAGGCATTTACATGCGACTCTGTACATACATTAGGGGATGACGGCGCCAGGTGAGCGGGAGTGCTGTCCCCTCCCCCGTGGAAGCTTTAAGCCAAGTCGCACTCGAGTTGGCTTTAAGCGTGAAATTAATTATGCAATCTCGGAGTGGGCTAAGCAAACAGTGCTGGCTTTCGATTACCGAGAACTCGCATATTGGTGCGCAAGAACGGAATATATAAACCTTCTCTCTTTTTTTTATGTGGCCCACTTGCTGCTGTTGACTTTTCATCTCTTGAAAAAAATTATGAAATACTTGGAAAAACAATCGTTACAAAACACATTTAGAGAATGAGTTTCATTGGCGGGGTGCTCAGGTTGGGCGTGGGGCAATGCGAATTCAAATTAAAGTGATGTAAGAGTACATTCCAGGAGGTCCTAAGCCCGGGATTTACTGGGAATGGGACTTATAACACTGACACATATTTGGGGCTTCGAATAACTGGTAAAAAGTCCGTTGATAACCGCACTATCGCAATGGCAACGAGTGAAAGCGAAATCCCCATAACGGAGGACGACGAGGGAAACATGTTTAAATCCGATTACGAAGGATTCACAAACCAGGGCTCGAATGGATTGGGTATTGCCATCGGGTGCTTTTTCCACCTTCTATTTATTTGACAAATTTAGAATTTATGATGGACTCCGGGGGTTGCCAGGAGCAGTCCCCACTCCACACCAAAGCATCCTGCCATGTGCGAGCTTTGTAATCGTAATAAAAATGCACAACATGGCACAGCGCTCATCCGCTCCATCCCCACCGCTCCCCCCGGGCAGGACACACAAAAGACAGATCTAAAGGCAACTTAGAGCTTACTTAGACATGTTAACTGCTGCGAGGACTCTTTGTCTCTACACCTCCGCAAGGGAAGGCGAGGACGCTGGAGTGAAAGTTGCGGCGGCTACAAATTTAATGCGCTTACGATAAATTTTTATTATTCCAGCGAATGCTGCCGTTAAAATTGGATATTGAAGACCCCCACCTAGGGCTGAGGGTGTGAGTGTGGGGATGCGGGGAGATAGCATGCAAAAAATTTGAATTTTCCGCCATAATCGTAACTTGTCCCGGTTGGCAGGCACTTTAAAGTCTTTACTTTTGCACTTGCACTCGGTACGTGCTTTGTTTTTCTGGCGTTGTTTATGCCTTAATGTGGCCATAAAGAGCACGAGCTGCCGGCCAGAATGCCCGCATTCCAAATGACCGCACGTTCCCAGGCCAGGTCTGTCTGCTAGGTCTTAGTAGGTCACAGGGATTTCCTATTAGCCGAGCTAACCGCGCGGGCTTACCTGGCGTATACTTAATCACCCCGAAAAATAGTAAAACTGTCGGGTAAACTGCAAGTCGGCACGTGAGATTGATTAAATTTGTGATTTATGTTCGCAGGAATCACTAGAGAGTACACAAAGCCACAGACACACGGAGGGCACGGGACACTGTCCACATTCCGACTTCAAATATAACCGTCGCTTCCTGGCACTTCGTTCACACTTCGCGCTTGTCTCTCCTGGCTGCGGTTGGTGAGCGCGCGCGTTGCTGTCAAGCTGGGAACTGCTGGGCCGCCGCCTCGGCAAGTGGCTTTTATAGGGTCCAACGGGACACGAGCGCTTGCCGCCACAGCATTCAAAACACAACACGTTGCAGGTTGCGGTTGCGACCAAAACAAACCTTCACCATTGGCTGGGCGCAGGCGTCGGCAGGACAAAGCGGACTCCTTGCTGGGCTTAGCGGGGTTCGGAACCAAAGCTCTCGGCTCGAGGATTACCCCTCGAACCTGCTGGAAAGGTTGCAAGGCTGCTCGTCCCTTCGGCGCTGTCGGTTGGTAATAATTCCTTTGACAGTTCAATTTTGAGCAGACGGCCCTCAGTGGGTTTTTTGGCGAATTGGCATCTAATTATCGGTCACCCATCTCTTTGAAAACTTTCATTTTGCAGGAATACTGGGCTGGGAGATCAAATATGTATAGTTCCTGAATGTTCTGTCAGCCACTTGACCAGCCATCACTCAAGGCTCTCCTAAATGACCAACTTTATTAGTTTGGGACACTCCTCGCCAGAACAAAGCACTCACCTGAAACGGGAATTAAATCTGAAGAGCAGCAAGCAGCCCCTCGTGTCAGGCACAGACTCTTGTTTCCTTCGCAAATATTGGCATACAAATGTTAATTATCCACAAATGCGAACAAAGCTGCCAAAAGGCAAACAGTCTTCCTGGGGCACCTGAGGCGGGGCAACAGGGCGTATGCTCGATAATTGTCGACCATGCCAAGTTCATGGCCCGCTCCTCGGGCGGGGCGGCTCTCGTTAATATTCAATAGCATGTATTAAATTCAAAGTGTTAACAAACTTTTGCACTTTGCATCGCCCCAAGTTGCGGACCCATTCAACACACACTGGCTGGCAAAAAGGGGACATCCTTCCGAGGACGGAGGACCGAGGTCCCGGGACCGAGGACCGATGTCCTTTGGCGTCGCATGACGAGACAGGCGCGTTGGCAGACTGGCAGACATGTTCCAGCTTACATGGGCAAGTATTTCATTAACCTGCCTCGGCCAGATACGCACATTGGCAGCTGCTGTCTATGTGAAGAGCGTTAACTTGTTTTCCCGGCACATCCTTTCGGCCCTTTCCTTCGTGTGCGGGACTTAACGATGCCAGGACGAGCGTTAAATTGTGTCCAGCAACCGTTGGAGTGAGCTGGTATTTTATTATCATTTTTGTGGTACCCCCACCTTTTGGGGGTTGGTGGGAAGTGTAAACTTTTCGACACTTCTGGGGCATTCAGGGTTCAGTGAGCATTCCGCTTGCACCTGGCGTGGTCTCCAGCTCCAGCGGATCCCTGTCAATGGAGTGCACTGTGCATAAACACAATATGCAACTTAGCAACTTTCGAAATTAAATGCCAATTGCAAAAATGCAATATGCTAGCCACAGAGGGTGACACAGGAAAACCCAGGCAACCGACGCAATCAAAGAGCGCTCTTCCGCCCACAGCCAGCCTCGAATAGAATGGCAAACTCGTTTGAATAGTAAACATGCGCATGACATAATTCCTTAATTACCAAAGTTGTCAGACGCACTTAAAAGTGAGTTACAATTACAATTTGGCCTCAACAATTGTCTGTTGCATGCTGCAGGTTGTGGAATAATGGCCTCGACCATGCCACCCAGGGAGCGATTCTAACGTGTGCCCGACATAGCCATTAGTGTGCAAAAACGTTCATGTTGCGTACTTATACTAAAGGGTCTTTAGAGTTTTTGCCTTTTGAAAGGATTCAGTTATGACCTTTTCAGCTTAGTAAATAAATGAGCAGCAGTCCAAGCATTTTAATTTAAGTCAAGAGTAGAAAGAATCAGCGGGCGTAATTAGTTTTATCGATCCTAAGGCAGCTGCGAAACAGTAAAAGATCTTCATATATACATACTACATACACTAAATATAGACCTAAACTATAGACCTAAAAAGTAAGCCTTCCTTTAAGTATAGATCCTTCTGCCTTTATCGCTGGCTCTACCGACTAAATTCTTTTGAGTCGTTTCTGTACGGTCTAAGGTGCACAGCAGCGAAAATAATCCATACATGGGAAGACGAGTAAATTAGCATTTGTGGTATTTTTCAAAGTTAAGATAACCAACATTATGAAAGGATCTCTAGATTTGAAAATGGGTTCCATCCCTTGACTTGCCTTTTCACTAAAATTATAATTTGTACCTTTGCCTTAACCACTCAAACCTAACCAAAGGGATGTCGACAGATGGTAACTGAAATAACCATAGCCAAAACCGAAACATTTTCATCGATTAACAAGTGTCAGATGCGCTGCGCACACTTTACAATTAGCCGTCAATGAAGTTTTTAAACAACCGGAAAGTTCTAATAGTCATTAAAATAGCTCACTGATTATTCCACAAGTTGGAGTTCAACTAGCAAGCCAGATATAAGCCAGATATAAAATCATCTTGTGATTTTTATTTAAAAGAAAAACGAGGGAAAAGATGTTAGTTTTAACTTTTGCGAAATTTTACTAAATTTTTGGAGACATATGCCATTTGTGTACCGAAAAGCAGAGCTATTATACGCCGAAAAACAAGAGAATAGTCATTTTGAAAATAAGTGTTTTATATGCGGTCTTCTCAGATACGAGGTTACATGTCACTCTTACTACAGATCAAAAATAACTATGTATGTATTGACCTTCTTAAAAAGTTGTATTCTCAAATCCTGTCATTATGAAGTAAAATCGAGGTATCAGGGTCAAGGCCAAGTTGAAAACCACTCAAACATTTAAAAAACAATGCAAACGTACAGCAAACGTACGTGTAGCTCTAAATTCTGTTCGTACCGTTAAAAGAGTTAGTTAAACAACAGATATTCAAAAATGGTGCAAGCGTAATTCTGAAAATATGCAGAATTTTTTAACTTGCCAATCGATTGTTAAGTTTATCATGATCCCTCTGAGAAGTAGAGTAATCGAAAAAACTTGGTACACCATAATGCTATTTCGCCTTAATCATAAATAGTTCATACTAATTAAATATGTCTATAAAATATGTAACTGTTGAGTAAATAACTCTTTATTATAAAACAGATTCTTTTAAGACCGGTAACCATTACTTATTTTATTTAAAAGTCAGTAACCGGCAGTAAAAGTCTAAAACCGAAACCATTACCGAAATTATTTTATTGGTTGAAACCGTAACAGTAACTCAAACCAATTTTGTTTCCGGTTTTAGTCCCTGATATGTATAATTGAAAAATATTGAAATAGTTTGATATATCGCATAAGTATAACCAAAGAAAAGGGACCTCAAATGGCTTGCCGTGATATATACATATCTATGCTTTCTATATGTAAGGAATACGAGTTCATATATAATAAAATTAATAAAGTGTCTAAAAAACAAACGAAGATGCTTTGATACTATAAAAATTCTCCCTTAAGCTTTACTTGCAAGGAGCCAAACCGTCCCACCCTATTTCTCAAAGTTTTCTTTTCTGCCAGTCACCAGGAGTTAAGTCGAGTAATAATAATAAATAAAGTACCGTAGTCTGATAGGTGGGGAGCAGATCAGACATTCCCTGTCAATTTGGGCAAACGACGCAAGGAGCTGTCAGCTCCAGAAGTAGTTCGAGTTCGAGGAGGCCCAAATCCTGGCGACCGAGTGCTCGGAGAAGAGAGTCGTGTTGCCTGCCGCCAAAAACCAGACCTGACACACCACCCAAGCCACGGCCTCCCCTCAAACGCCTTCACCCTTGGCACTTGTCTAGAAATTTCCTATTTGCAGATGCGCGGGATGCATTTCCTTTGCTTTTCCCAATGCGGTTGATGCCTCTGCTGCTGCTGCTGGTTGTGTTGTCATTTCAATTTCAATTTGCTGACGGAAACTTGAGCGTAGCCCCTGACAACGCAGCCGAACTTTCGGCGTCGCCCTGGCCACCAATTAGTGCCAGTGACAGAGCCAGCCAGGGGAGAGAACCTTCGAAAGTGTAACAAAATTCCAAGGAATTGTCGGGCCCAAGTGGGTAGCCAAACGGCACGTCAGCACGGATTTAATTAAAATGTTTTCCACGTGCGTAAATCCCGCTCTAATTGTTTCGCTTCCCATCCAGCACTCGGTTGCATGTCGGCGGGCGGTGCGCATCATTTCGCCCACAATAAACTTTAATAATGGCCCGGACACATGGCCAGGTATATGCCACGACATGTTATTAAAACCGGAGGATATCACAGGCAGCCGCAAAAATTTGTCAAATTTAATTTACACCTGTTTAGAAGTATGCAAATATCCGCCACCAGAGGCGGGTCGTGGGGCGGCCACGGCCAACGGGTCCTTCAAAAGCCAGCGAGCAAAACACAGAGTACAACAATTTAGCTGCAGTCATAAACATCCGCTCCTGGGAAAAAAGGAAAGCGGAAAAGGGGAATAGAGGACAAGAGGAAAAATGGAGGGAAGGTGGGACGGAGGGTCAGGAGAGGATGTGTTGCGGATGATTGCTGCAAATTGCCAACACAGTTGTTGACTTTCGGCCATGTGCGTGTCCGTGAGCTCTTGTGCTCGGACTTTGGCCACTTACCACTGGCATTCAAATTGCCAGCTTTTCCCAGTGCAGCTAGCCTTCGGCCTTGACTCTTTTTGCTCGGCCTCTGTGTCATGGATTGATAGCTATACTAACTTTGATTTATTACCTGCACACACTCGCAGGAGACTGATACGGGCCTGCCCAGCTCAGTCGCTTCTGGGCACTCTGCCAGGATCGGGGCTCGACGGGAACAAGTCCTCTTAATAAACTATCAATGTCAACTGCCAGCAGGATGGCTCTAATTACAGTAACATGGAGCAGCCTGCCAGCAGAACTTAGCAACCAGAGCTAATCAGGCAGCAGGCTTGTTATACTTGTCAGTGCACTCGAAATCGAAAATTGGCGTTTATTGTAAGCGAACAGGAGAACGTATTGAACATATCGAGTTTGGGAATCAGAGCTGGCTGACGTGGCCCAGGAAGAGGGTGCTCTGCGCGTCCTTGATGGCGAAGAAGAACGGGTGATCCACTGTGAACTCGAAGGTCTCCTCGCCCACTAAATAGGACTCCAACTGAGCCTTGACAACTGTGGGGAAAGGAAATCATTTAATTGAGCAACACTCTCTCAACCACCTTTTGTGGCAAACTTACAGGTGGCTCCGCTGGCAGTGGTTCCCTTCTCGTTCACCTCGATGATGGCCTTGTGCTTCACCTCCGATATGCGAAGTGGCTCTGAAGTTTGCAGCAAGCTGCCGAGGTCCGCCTCAGGAGAGAATAGTTTCCGGATGCCCAGCTAAAGAAAAAAAAAAATCGGTTAGGAAACACCTCCCAATTCAATTGCTACACAAACAATGTGTATAAAACTTTGGAGTTTTTATTCAAGAAGCCTGATTATTAAGATTGTGTGAAAGTTGGCTGTGGTTTATACTAGAGTTTCTCTATATATATTTTTTTTTATTTGTGATATTTCATTTTCACAGGAAACTTTCAGAGCATAGTTCCTTGGGATGTAGATAAGAAACTAAAGTCCGATACGATAAATCAACAAAAAATATCGCGTCAATATCAAATCGAAAATATCGTAAATACATTTTAAATTTTTTATATATCGAAAAATAGTGTTTAAAGTTAAAATATTGATATGATCGAAAAATTAATTTAGTTATTTGTTTTCTCTTACGATTTTATTGGTTCGATCACCATCGATTAATCGCGTGAGATATAGATACAACATTGATATATCAATATTTTTGGATCATCATTTTTCTTGGAGATACCTAAGATTTTCTACTTACCTCCTCCAGGACGGGCTTCAGGGGAACGTCGAACTCGAATTTGAATTTTGGAAGTTCCACATTGACCTTTCGTTTGCTCAACTGGGAGCTTATTTCGTTCAGTTCCAGGCCGTTCAGCTTCTGTTCTAGGGACACCAGTCCCTGCTCCTCCTGGGGCAGGATTATCAGGAAGACTATATCCGTGCCCACGTATGGCAATTCAAGGGCTTTGGCCTTCAACTCAGACAGCTCGCCGTACCTAAAGTAATCCGATTGGGACATGGTGTCCACCCTGACCTTTCGACCTCCGTGATTGACAAAGTCGCGGGCCGAGGTGGCGTAGTCGGGGAAGCTGCTCAGCCAGTCGGCCTTAAAGTAGATGGCGTTGACGAGGATGGCAGCCGTGCTGTCGTCGAGTGAGTCCGGAGCAATGAGGCCCTTGATTTGCTGGTGGGTCTGCTCCTCCACCCAGGAGTTAATGCGCTTCGCCGCCTCCGCACTCTGGCCGAAGTTCACATTCTCGGCCCCTGCTGCGAAGTTTTTGCTGACCAGATCCTGATAGACCTGGGCCAGCTGGAACTGCTGAGCCACATAAATCCGATTGGCATACTTCAATTTGGCCCCGGACTCGTCGCCGCCCCCCTCTGCCTGTACTTTGGCCAGAAGCTGGGCAAACTGCTGAGCCACCTCGGTCTTGCCGGCTCCCTCCAGGCCCAGTCCCTGCTTCAGCTCGGCGGCGGTGCTGCCGTCGGCGCCCAGGTAGGTCAGTGCCAAGCCCGTCCTGATGGACGAGGGCGAGAAAACGATATTCCGGCCTGGCTCGGCATTGGCCAGTTGGCCATAAAGCTTCGAGGCGAATTTGGCATCGCCCGCAGAGCTTTTAGAGTGGTTAACACTGTTCGCCATGGCCAGAATCAAGACCTGGAGGAGAAAAATTGACAACGTGGCCTTGGCTGAGGGCGGCCCACGTTGAAAATCAACAAGACAGAAGTTAATTTAACAGCTAGGTACCAGAACCCATCCTACCTGCCTACCTGACATGATGAAACGAACTGAGCTGAGCTCAAATTTATGGTTCTCGTAGAACTGTTGTTTGTTCATCATTTCGGCTTAGACTGGTTTCTTGTTTTTTTCTATTTATGCCTGATTCTATGCTGTAATAGCCAATCCTGCAACTGGTTATTGGGCTGTCTTTAGGTAAATCTCATACGAACACTATAAAAACAAAGTTTATATATATAATCATAGAATATAGAATATAGAATTTATATATAGAATCATAATGTTAATTAAAATTATGATTGGAAAGCTAACTTAAGGCGCAGGCGAAGAAAAACATATACTATGTTTAATGTGGATATCTTCAAAAACGCCATTTGCTCCGATCGTTCCTATGGCAGTTATATGATAAAATGCGTACTGCTTGCAACAAAAATGAGACTATGCTGCCGATAGCTCAAAAAATTAGAGACAAGTTTGCTTAAAAACCGAAGGCACACACACGGACATGGCTAGATAGACTTGTCTGGTGATGCTAAGCAATAATATAAATCCCTTATGACGTCGGAGGTGACTCCTTCGCTTCCTTCCTTCGAACTGCAAACATTAAGACAAAACTATAATACCCTTGCACGAATTACCAAATATATATGGGAGACAAAAACATGCACTTATATGAAATATATGGTAGACACTGACTAACGTTTTGGTAGAATTTATTGTTAATAATATACACTATAGGCAGAAAAATTGGTGAAAAAGATTTAAAAAAAACTCTCATGAAACTGTGGGTCATGACGTCATATTTACTAAAAACGAGTGACTTAGTGAAGGCTGAATTTTCAAAGAAATAAAATTTATATTTTCCTCTGGTGTGCTTTAAAGGCACGAATGACACATTTTAAAACAAAATTTAACAAAACTTATACAAGGAAAGTTGTGAAAGAGAAAATTAAAAACAAACACTTAACATGTTAGGTAACTTTTTGGTCGACTTTTGAACCAATTAATCCTAAAGACGCAGACAGATATTATTTGAGAAATAATTTTGGCTGCTGGTCGACATTCCACAAAATAATATGACTTTTTTATAGTACATACATATGTACATATGTACATACTTATATGTATTTAAAAGCATTTGAAGTACGTCATATTTGAAAAAAAGAATGTTACAGGCATCATTTATGGGTTTTCGGTTTATGAAGTAGTTAGTACATTTGTAAGCAATTAAGTAATAATAGTTTAACGCTCCAATACTACTAGAGTAATATATTTATGAGATTATATATAAATATGTGGGATTTGCCTTGAGGCACACTATATTCCAATCGAAATTTACTGGCTGTTCCTAAAGGTAATTCCAATTAAATCGGCATTTATTTATTTCCGACTTTGTTAACAACATAAAGTCATGATAGTCTGATAGGTAAGATCAATTCTTAATTGTAACAGATTAATTGCTTATTAAAGACTGAATGAATCATAGTCAGCAAAGTAAAAGTTATTATTTAGAACGTTATTTACAATATACAAAATGTTTCTATCAACGGCTTAGTCACATTACTGGCAATAGCAAAAATGTAGTGTATCTACAATTAAAAAACGAATCACTTAGAGATCTCCAATAAAATTTCCCAACATTGTTTATAAAACAATTAAAATTGGGAATTCTCTGAAGAGCAAGTACCTGTTCTCTTTAACTCTCTCCACCAGGGCTCTCTTTACCAATTCTTTCTCTTTACATTCACGCTCCCAACCTTCGCCTATTTCGTGCCGCTCTGGCTCTCAGCCATTGTTGACACGCGGTGATGTCATTTTGTTTACAAATAAAAATAACATTTTTTACTCAAATCAAAATAAAAGTACATAATATTTTTATTAGCTTACATATATGGCAAATGCAGTTTCTATCTACTTACATGGTAGCTCAAATATCTGGAGGTGAGTCTCACTACTGTTCTCGGAGTATCGGGCGGTGCGAGGGCATCTGCGTTCCACAGAGAACTGAATGTTTTAGGGCGCAGCTGACGCACTCTGTGTGGTTATTTATGTTAATTAAAAAAGACACAAGAGTGTCTTCGTGGGAAGGGGCTATCCACTTAACCTATTTCTAGGCCACAGCCCTTCAAAGGAAGCCGCTCTAGAGATAAATGTCTCCCAAAATAGCAAGAATTCCATCTAGCTTGGATCATGGATTTTCCCCTGCCACTGTTTCGAAGCCATTAGCGTGGCAAGAGGTCAGAAACTGCCGTATCAATACTCTATACCAGCGTGACCTACGACCCTTACTCGCAAGTCATCAAGTTTCTCTGCCCGGCCTCTACTAACACCAACAGTGTAAACGTTGGGCAAAGGCCCTCAGCACAGCACCTTCCTACTCCCGCAAATGCAGATTTAACATGTCACTGCTATAAAATACATTAAGAACTTTTAAAATTTAAAATTCCTCTCCTTAGAAGAAATGAATCACACATGGTATTGAATGTAGACATATATGTACATTAACCTATGAAAAATGTCTCGATTTGTACACATAAAGATGTTTTGACTACATAGAAAGGATAATTCCTTATAATTTATTTAACTATTTAATCGTTACTAGGTTTGTTCGAAAATCGATTGGGTATTTGATTTCATATGGGGTTAACAACGCGTCCCTGGAAATATATGGTGTCCGCGTCGCGAATTACAAAGGCAAAGGGATGATCCGCTATGAAGGACATGCTGAATCCGGATCGATTCGAGACGACTGCAGCTATGGATCATAAAACATAAGCATTTGGTAATAAATGTAATCCATAGATAGCAATCACAAATAGTCACTTACATGTGGCAGCCGCGGCCTCGGCACCCTCCTCGTTCACCTCCAGGTAAGCTTTGTGCGCGACTTGGCTGAGTTTTCCCGCGGACTTGTCGGCAAAGAGTCCACTCAGATCGGACTTATCCGAGAAAAGCTCACGGATACCCAGCTGCAATGGGGTTATTAGTGGCATAGGAGACATATGATCCAAAGTCAACGCACTTGTTCAAGGGTCTCCTTCAGCTCTTCGTGAAACTCGATCTTGAATCTGGGCAGCCTCACAAACACCTCCTGCAACGCCAGCGGCCGCGAAAAGCCAACGATTTTCTCTTCCAGGGCGCTCAAACTTCCAGATTCGCGAGGCAGAAAGATAGTCATCGACAGGTTGGAGTTCCGGTACGGCAGCTCGATCACCAGAGCCTCCAGGTCGCGGAAGTAGTTGGCCCTGAAGCTGCCCATCTGCGCCATCATCGGAACGGACACTGTCTTGGTGGGTGTAACGTGGAAGTCGGAGATCTTGGTATTCTCCGGGTCGAACTTTGACTCCCACTGACCCTTGAAGTAGATGGCGTTCAGCAGCACCGCCCTCACGTCGGACGTCATGCTGCTGGGATCGATCATGTTCTTGATCTTGCCACTTGTCTCTCCCAGCACCCACTGGTTAATCTCCTCGGCCGCCGCCGGCCCATCAACCAGGCTGATAAGCTGCGCTTTGGCCTGGAAAGCCTCTTGCACAACCCGATTGTAGTCCGGGCTCAAGGTGCAATGATCGTTAACGTAGATGCGGTTCGCCAGCTTCAAGGTGGGCGCTTCCATCCGTCTGTCCTTCAGGCTGGCGAGGAGAGTTTTATACCTGCTGGCCACCTCCTGCTTGTCGCCGGATGGCAGCTTAAGAGCAGTCTGCAGTTCCCGGGCGGTCGTTCCTCCTGCTCCCATGTAAACCATGCTGAGGGCGGCCTCGATGGAGAGCGGCGAGACTATGAGGTTTTCGTTGGCATGGCTCTTGGCCAGCAGTTGGTAGATTTCCTCGGAGGCCTGGCAAGCCACAAAAGTGACCGCCAGAAGCAAGTCTACGGCGCAGAAAAACAAACATGTTCTTAATGAGAAAGGTTTGCCTCAAGGTCAAAGCCAAGGTAGAAATAACAATCACACTTAAATATCCCTTTTTTACACACAAATTAATAATTAGAGCGACACCGAAGAAAAAAGTAACTTGCAATTGCGTTTATTAATATTGTTATAATGTGTGCACTTCTATTTCCAATGCAGCAGACAATTGGCAATGCGATTCGCCACTTACACAAGTTATTCATTTGACCGCCGCCGACGAACTGGTCCCCGAGAGAAGAGGCACTGTAGACTGAGCTGGGTTCGCCAAGACCGGCTTATATATGCATCTTATCTCCGGCGAGATTGCAATGCTGCTGAGAACTGAGCGTGCAACGCTCTTGGATGAAAATTAAATGACTCTCGGGATTTCCCAGCTGTTGACTGACTTTTATTTGGGCTCGCTGCCTTTCTCGAACTATACACTAAATTTGGAGACGTCGTCCTCTTCCCCGGAACTCGAGACGGGGGTCACGAACCGGCCGGCGAAAAACACTGCCTGCGCGTTGCGTATGTAGAACACGAACGGATGGTCCGCCTTGAACAGCTTCTTGTTCATATTCAGCATCATGGGCACTATCTTCATGACTGCAACAGGTCGGAGTGGAGGTCAGGTTGGAAACTTGCCGAGTAATGGCTGGCACTTACATGTGACTGCTGCTGCTTCTGAGCCAGCCTCGTTGACGGTGATGTAGCCGCGGTGCTTGGCCGCCGAGATCTTCTGACCCGTCCGAGATGTGAAGAGTCCGTCCAGAAGAGCCGAGTCGCTAAAGACTTCCTGAATGCCAATCTGTGCAGAATTTGTTAATAGTAATCAGACAATAGTTACAGTAATAAATAGGTATCTTTTATCTTTAAAGCAGAGGTGCTCACGCCTATGCACACGCGTAGCATTTAATTTTTTACTTTTCCTTGACCAGTCGGTAAAACAATCCTCACCTGCTTTAGTATATTCTTAAGATCCACATCGAACTCTATATTCATCCTGGGCAGGGAGATCTCCACGTCCTCTACGGTCATAGCCGCATCGATGTCGGCCAAGTCCATGGCTTTCAGCTGGCACTCCAGCTGGTGCAGACCGTCTTCCTCATTGGGCAGCAGGATAAGCATGTGGATGTTCGAGTACTCGTAGGGCAGCTGCACGGCACGGGCCTTCAGGTGTGGCAGTTCAGCGAACCTGAACTTGTCTTCCTGGTACATCATGGCAACAGGCATTTTGGTGCACGGGTCGACATAGAAGTCGTCCATCTGGGTGGTTTCCGGCATGAAGGGCTTCTGCCACAATCCCTTGAAGTACAATGCGTTGATGAGAACGGCGCTCGTCTCATCGTTCACCGCTTCCGGCTGCAGCAGGTTCCTTATCCTGTGCTCCGTCTCCAGCTCCACCCAGTCATTGATAACCCGGGCCGCAACCTCAGGATTGGCAAACTTAGTCCGCTCCGCCTTGGATTGAAAGAAGTCCATGGCCATCTCGTTGAACTCGGGCTGCAATCTCAGGGATTCGTTCACATACATTCGGTTGACTGACTTCAGAATGGGTCCCCTGTCTCCGTAGTTGCAGCTCGTCCGCCAAAACTCCCCGAAGGTGCGGGCAATGTGATGCCGGTCACCGGGACCTAGTTGCAGGACATCCCTTAGCTCCTTGGCCGTCGATCCGGAGGCACCCAGATAGGCCAGCGTTAGACAACTTTGGACAGATGCGGGCGAGAAAACTGTGTTCACGACGGGCTCCTCGCACGTGAGAACGTCCTGGGTTACGGCATTTACCAGGACTCGCGAAAAGAGATTCCTGCTCTCTTGGGGATCACACATTTCGATCTACGGACGAGGGAAATTTTAGAATGTATTTTTAATATATTTTGGCGTATTTGCTTGTATTATAAAAGCATATTTGGTTATAATTTAAGTATATATTAGAAATACACAGAAAACAAAGTGTTTCTTGTGCTGTATTATAACTTGACCTCGAACCGGCAAAAACAATTTGCGAACTATATTGTTTTGATAGTTTAGCTGCACATTTGGGTATTTCCCTCAGTGTTTACATTTCTAATATAAATGGCTTTTTAGCACGCCATAGACGCTAATTAAATGATTAAATAGCCGCGGCAAATGATAAGGCACGGAACACAACAAAATACTCATGTGCGTGGGTTGGGGCTCATCTTTTTCCTATTTTTAGCCTTCAGATATGTCGAATGTCCTCACCACAACTGGTTGTAAATCTCCTAAATAGTGCAACTTTGATTTGTCAGATAAACGCACCACACAAGAAACTCAAAAGAATCTTTATTAGAAAAGAAACTGATAAGGCACTTTGGTAGGATGAACACGGGAGGGCGGGTCTCCGACCTCATAGTGGCGCTCCTGATAACGATCGATGATTACTTACACCGGAAAAAACAATCAAAATCGAAGGAGGATCGAGCGTGCGTTCAGGTGCGAGGTGTCTGCCAGACGGTGCGGAGCTAACTGACGTCCGGACCCATCGGTCGTGACTCACAACTGAACGAAGAACGCCCCGATTAGATAAATTCCCAGAGAGTCCAGCAGAACGCCAGGTGCCTTGCGAGGAGAGAGCGAGTGCCAGCTGATTAGCTGGCACAGAAGCACATCCCGACCTCGCCGATAAGCCAGCCTATCGCACGTCCAATTACAATAATTATTCGAAGCCGGGTAACCGTGTCAGAGAATGAGTGTGCCTTGCTCCATCTACCTACAGAGAGATCTTTAAAAATTCTCAATGAATCCAAATTGAACTTCAGTAGCCACCGGAATCTTCTACAATGCATGAGGCAGAGTTTGCCAGGGGCTTGGAGCAATTCGCCTTCCATCTGCACGACCAGCTTGCACAAGCGAATCCCGACCAAAATGTCGTGTGCTCGCCGCTGTCCATCCGGACCTCTGCGGGCATGCTGCGAATGGGGGCAACGGAGGGATCTGCCACGGCCGTGGAACTGGACCAGGGTCTGCGCTTCAGTACTGGCGACGTGCAGAGCATAGCCAAGTGCTTCGAATCAGTTCTCAAGGCCTACAAGCAGTGTAGTATTCTGAAAATGGCCAACCGGCTGTATCTGATGCAGGGCTTCGAGGTTAACGAGCAGTTCGGCAGCCTTTTGGAGAAGAAGTTTCAGGCCAGGCCCATCGAGATCGACTTCGGCAGGGACCAAGCGGCAGACGAAATTAACGGCTGGGTAGAGTCCCAGACCGACCATCTGATCCAGAACATTATCACCCCCAATGTCCTATCAAGCGACACTCGACTGGTGCTCGTCAATGCCATTTACTTCAAGGGCGAGTGGGCCATCAAATTCAACAAGGGAGACACCAACGAGGAGCAGTTCTTTTCGGATCCGAAACAGCCGATCACCGTATCTATGATGCATACGACGCATATGTTCTCCTTTGGGGAACTGTCGCATCTGGAGGCCACTGCCCTCAGGCTAGACTACAGCGCGTGCAACCTGGCCATGGTCATCCTCCTGCCACACGAGACGTCCAGTCTAACGGACCTAGAGAAGAAGCTGGCTGGCACGTCAATGGAGGCCATATCGTCGAAAATGACCCAGGCACAAGTTGACGTGAAGATTCCAAAATTCAAAGCCGAATTTCAACAGGAGCTATCTAATACATTTAAAATGGTCAGATAAGTAAAAGTGTAATGGCATACAAATTAGTGACATATTAAAACAGGCATCAGCATCACCAGCCGAGACAATCTAGCCATATACGATGTCCGTTCGCCTCTCCGTCCGTCTGTGAGTCAGTTTCTTTGAAAGCTAATCTTTCAGTTTCTCAGCAAGTTTAATGAATGTGTCGAGTGGAATGTCTAGACCATTACCTTATAGAAACAATCGAAACACTCCGGAAAAAACTATACCAGAAACAGTGTTAGTTAGTGTTATTGTTGTCAAATGGGACGACGATATCTGACATCGGACTGATCCGTAAATTTATAAATGTTTTATGCACTTATTTATATTTTAAGAATGTTTTCAGTCCTTAACACAGTTATAGCAACTTGTACCAGGCTACTCTTGTAAAGTTTATTTCTTTTGAGATCTTCTCAAACTAACAATGGCACGCAGCATAACTGACAGCTTTTAATATTCACTTTACTTTTTTAACACGTCTTAAGCTAGCCATTACCTAGTGACGATAATTTAATTAGTTGTTGCTTATTTTTAAAAAGCTAAATATTTCTTCTTCAAACAGCTTTGGTGACGCCATTTTATAGGCCAAACATATATATATAATACATTCATCAATATACGCTTTATAACATGTCAAAATGACATGAAGGTCTTGATACATTGTTTAATACAAGATTTGTATTTATTCTGACTACTCATAGATGGATATGAACCGCATATTCGACGATCAGGCAGAGCTAGGAGAAATTTTGAGTTCTGGCGGGTCACTTTCTGTATCCAAGATTATACACAAAACCTTCATTGAGGTCAACGAAACGGGCACCAAGGCTGCAGCCAGCACAGGTGAGTTAAAAAGGAAAATGGGACAGAAATAATTCATTATTTCCATTTTAACCCAACCGTTAGCTGTCGTAGCAACTACAAGGTCCTGGATCCCTCAGAATCAGCCAAAGGTCTTCCATGCCAACAGGCCCTTCTTTTATGCAATCTTCGACAGCGTCCATGGATTTCTATTTGTTGGTCACTTTAACCCCCCGCGTAGTGGAAGATCAGCTAAATGCACTGGATGTGATATTGACAAGTCCTGCAACAAGTGCGATCGCTGTAAGCAATGTCACTCTAAAGGAAAATAACAAAATTTCCATGGTAACATATTAGAAAACTCTTTGAATGAAAAAACTTAAATTTATCATATTTTTAATGCTATATTAGGTATTTAATGGAATACAGACAGCCAGCATAAGAAAGAAACTGCTCTGCAAATCGCACATTTTCAACTACGCATTCAATGGTTTCCGAGATTTAGGGGTCAGAATCTTCCTATCACGTCACAATTTTCAATAAATAAATCCACAAAAAAGTGCGTTTAACTGATAGGACCGGCTTCGTGTTCCGTATGCCCCATTTTATTTGTAAAATCCACGCAGGGCACTGTTTCCAGATCATCACTCATTCGGTGTAGAGTGATGACAAATCTGGCAATTTATACCTATTTATAAACGAGAATACTAACATCAGCCCAACACCCTAGCCTTAATTGTCAATATAATGAAACGTCTTTCCTATGTAGATATTATAAATTAGGAAAATGTATTTTTTCGGTAATAAATTTGATAATGCATTCACTCTACTCACTATCCAAAAACTTTGGGAACAAATGTCTTGATATCTGCCTAATAGTTGGAAACTCCTCAAAGCAATTATGTTTGCTACGGCAACACTGCTTGTTTTAACAGGAGTGAGCTGTTTTATGCTCGGTGCCTTTGCACAGCAAAATATATCGTATAGGAGAATGAGGGTTCTCATGCGTAATGACCCGTACGTTTTCCAGTCCCACCAGAGCATATTTAAGGCGGTAAGACGCATAATATATGGGGAATTTGTGTAAATATTCAATCATTCGCAGCTATCATTTCTTGGAAGAACATCTACTATGATCGCGACTACACATGGAACAGAGAAAGCGGAAAAAGAAAAAAGTAAGAAGAGTCCAAGAAGTAAATCTCAGGGTCAAGGCAGTGAATCAATTTTTAGGAAACTTGGGTTGTTTAATCTTACGCAGGTTAACAAAATTGTAAGTCCAATTAAAAAAAGGGAGAACGAAATAAGATTGAGAGTTACCTTAGCTCCCCTTCATGCCATTTTTCACCGAGCAAGAAAATGCCTCAGATTATGACGATGAGCACGTGGCAAGTATCATGAAGTATGGATTTCCGGGAATGGATGAAATACGTGTGTATCAGAATTTCGTACTCTCTTATGATCGCCGAAACCGAATTGCCCATTGGGTGTGTGAGCACCTCAAAAATGACTGCCGGACTACGGATCTAAGGACTAATCATAAGCCGGATGAATATATTCCGGATCATTCCATTCCGGCAACATTCAGTCCAAATATGCGTGACTTTCGCAATAGCGATTGGGTCGGAGGTCACATGGCCTCTCCTCAAAATTACAAATGCGACTTTGAAAGGTTCCTTGAGACCTACAAATTCCCAAACATAATACCAATCTGTCGGGACCTTAAAAACCACCTTTGGAGGCGTTTAGAGAAATATGTCCGGGAACTGGCGCAAAGGTATGGATCGGTATATGTGTACACTGGTCCTCTATTCATGCCTCAGAGGATTTCCTTCCGGAACTGGGCAGTGCACCATCACGTCATGGGCATGAATACTGTCGCAGTACCAACTCACTTCTTCAAAATTATCATCATCGAGCAAACCGCTGACGCTGACGCCTCACCTATGATGGAGGGCTTTGTACTACCCAATGCCGATGTCGAGAAGGAAATGGATCTGCGCTCTTTTGTATCCGATATTCGGGATATTGAGCATTTCGCAGGTCTTAAATTCTATGACGGGCAGCAACGAAACCAGCTGGACGGTTCGAGTGGTAATCGATCCAACGATCCAATCGACAACAATGAATAAATTATTTATTAGTTGTCACTAAAGCAATTACCAAATAACACTTATGAGAAAATATTTCAACAATCTATTAGCATCTGCAAATTTTTAAGCGGAAGCCATGTGTAAACTAAAACTGTGACGACCCATTGTTTCTTTCATTAATAAATGAAAAGGACAATGCAGACTGTGATTTATGAGGAAGCTCCAATGGGCGTTGTAGAAATAAATGTTAATACAAGTCCTCTAGGACCTAAGATGCATGGCATGGCACAATCTTTACAAAATAAATCTTAGTTTGAATATATTTCTATGTAGAACTTATAAATTGGTCGGCATATATGTATAAGGGAACGTTAATATTGCATCTTAGCTTAGACATTTTGCATTTCTGATAACAATTGATTTTTAAATAACACGTAGTCATTTATTTTAAAATGATTCTACAATTTCTCTAATACAACAACATTTTGAAATACTTTTTTTGCAGCATCGTCAATTGTGATGTATCTTTATAAAGTGCTTGAAAACGTGCAAACGAAAGCCTTCAATTCGGCCAGATTGGGTTACGGATATTACTATTTTCGAGCATCTTCTGGACTTGTGGTGTTCGGTGCATCTCCAGCCTTTTTAGGTGCCTTTGCAACTGCATTCTTTTCTTCTCTGAAAGACTTTTTGGGGACATCCTTGACCTTGGTTTTGATTGTCATTGTGGGGTTTCCTGCCTTGCTGTTGCCTTCACCCTTGGCATTTTCTTTAGGCTTGCCATCTTTTCCAGGCATGGCATCTTTTCCCGGCTTGACATCTTCTCCAGGCTTGCCATCCTTTCTAGGCACAGTATCTTTCACGGGCTTGGCTTCCTTTCCAGGCATAACATCTTTCACAGGCTTTGCATCCTTTCCAGGCTTGCCATCCTTTCCAGGTACAGCATCTATCACCGACTTGGCATCTTTACCGAGTGTTTTGTTTTTGGAGGACTTATCCTCCACCTTGACTTTGGGAGCCATAGCTGCATCACCCACAGGAACGTCGTTGATCTCGCTGGGAGGAGTCCTCTTGGGCTTGCCAAAGCACACATCCGCCAACTTAATGTGGTCCAGACTATAGCCAGACACACCGCGAATCTTGGGCTCTACGTTCTTTGACCAGACATCAGCATATAGCTCATCCAGGTTCGCCTCCTTTGCGGTTAGCGCCTTCTTGCACTCGCCATCAACATACTTCTTGACTTTGTCATCCAATGCCTTAAGTTCCTCCTCGCTGGCCAGGCATAATTCAAGGATCAGCTCTCGGAAGCCCTTGATCGGATCATTTGACCGCCGCGCCTCTTCAATCTCATCCCGTGTCCGATACGATGTGCCCGGATCGGACATCGAATGGCCCGCATACCGATACGTGCTCATCTCGAGGACAATGGGTCCGTGCTCCAACGCATAGTCCAATGCAAATTCCGTGGCATTGCGAACAGCCAGCACCTGATTGCCGTCCACCCACAGCCCAGGTAGGTACTGACCCCGCTTATAGTAGTCCGTGATGGCTGAGGAGCGCTCCGCCTTGGTGCCCATGCCGTAGAGATTATTCTCGCATACAAAGACGACGGGCAGGCACCACAGCTTGGCCATGTTGAAGGACTCAAATACTTGCCCCTGGTTGGATGCCCCTTCGCCATACAAGCAGATACAGACGCCACCGTCCTTCCGATAGCTATGCGCGAACGCCACACCAGTGCCGATGGGCACCTGGGCCCCGACGATCCCGTTGCCGCCGTAGAAGTTCTTACTATATATATGCATGGAGCCACCTTTGCCCCGGCTACTGCCAGTGCGGAAGCCAAGCAGCTCAGACATAATTTCGTATAGCGGAACGCCCATCATGTAGCTCCAGACATGGCAGCGGTACGCCGTTATCACCGAGTCCTCCTTGCGGATCCTGGCCTTCATGCCCACGGCCACTGCCTCCTGGCCCGTGTACAGATGGCAGAAGCCGCGGACCAGCCTCTGCTTGTAGTAGTTGCCGGCCATCTGCTCGAATCGTCGCCCCTCCATCATTTGGGTGTACATGGCCAAGGCGTCGTCGCGGGACAGTTGCACATCCAATGTTGGGCCTACCTCCAGTTTGTAGCACTTGAACGGCTGCCGAAGATGGGGATGGCGTATTTACAAAAAATATTCTTGTATCGCTGGCAAGCCGATAACTTGGGAATTATAGTTAAGAATTCCTTCCTTTTTTTTTGGACCTGGTTTTACTTCATGGACTTACATTATCGAGGGTCAAGCAGCTGCACTTGTGGCGTCGGATGGTCCACAGCGAGACATCCTGGCTGGCGAGGCAATGATTTACTGGAGATCGGACTCCGTTGCACTGCAGCAGTGAACGGAGGCGAAGTGTACTTAACATTATTCCATATATGGTTAACGACTAGATGGATTTTGGCCAGAACAATATAAACATAAATAAATACAAACGGAAAATAAATAAATAAAGGACAGCTAAAGCAAAGCCTTTGCTTTGGACTATGTATATAAGTGCAGCATTTATGACCCCCGTAATCTTAAAATGTGTATATCCTTGCCGTATTTTTTGTAATTATAAAATTCCTAATCAGTAATTAATATAAATCTGTCCGTAAAATAGCAAACTAGCCTCTCAACTGGAGGTTGCATGGATTAAACGTACATCTTTTTATTCCAGGTAGTATATATACATGAGTAAGTCAAGGCAGGTCGGATCGGATGACTAAAAAGAACGATCGGTAATTGTTAAAGACCTATGAAAATCTGCAAAGTCTCTGTGTTTTGTATATTTATCAAAAACACCTCTTAACGATGCACCTTCAATTCAATTAAATTTAATTAATTATGAATCTTAATTTTGAATCTCTTTAATTTTCCTCTCCTCTGGTTCTGAGCTCTCTGTAAGGTTCCCTGGAATTCTGTATCCACCAGGATCTACAGGGACTCTTCGACTATCCTTGTTTCTGTGCTCTCTGGTGTTTATCAGAGTAGGACTATCGTGCCATTTTGCATAGATGCCTTATATCGCCGTACCGTTTTATTAAGACTCTTTCATGGCTCTGTATACTGCTTAATTGCATTCTTAATCTACTTTCCTGAATGGTGCCAACTCCTTAGTAGCATAGCTAGCGTGGAACATTTTCCGTGCCCTCTTTCTGTGTCCAACATTGTAGATACTGTTCAGATCATGAAAATGGAACCTTGCTTGTACTTTCGGTGAGAACTGTACCCATATCCTCCTGTTCCTGACCTTGGACCTCCATTTGTAAAGTGAGTTCTAAAAGCTCTTCCCAACTGTTAAAATCATATGTGCTAGGAAAAATTAAATTAAAATTGAGTATAAGTTGTGTGTATCCTTGATGTTGCGGGCCAGAGACCTGCAGACCTGCATCGTACCAGAGTACGATGTCGTACTCTCGAAGAAGAATATTGGCAGCAACCTTTTTTGCTTTACCAAATCTTGTAGTCCTTAGTCTGCAGCAGAAATCGCTGGTTTATTAGGAGAAGGAACGACTGACATTTGATCACCTTGTCGAGGTCAGTTTGCTCCTTTGGTAACCAGATGCGTGCTCTGGGTCTCCTCGGAATATCCTTGTTAGCTTTGCAACACCGCCCGCTATGGAGCTTCTAGAGAACGCTTTAATTAATCGCTGATCTGATTACTCGCTGTCATAGGCGTACTGTCTCTGGTTTGACAAAAGATGTCGCTTTGGCTTACCCTAAGCGTCACTAGCCTTTTTAGGTCCGTTTTCGCTCACGTCTTGTGAATGATTCCACTTCGCTAGAAGGCTTCAGGGTGAACCTGTTTATACTCCACAAATTCTGCGATCAGAGGAACAGAGATTTGTCGACGTCTATCTTACCGAAAGTAAAGCGGACTTGGCTAATCTTCGCAACTCTTTTTCTGATGAGTGAGAGCCTTTTCCTTGGCGTCGTTTCCTGCGTGTTTGGTGCAGTAATTCATCTTCGTCGATCTCTGATGTTGGTTAAAATGTTGCCTAATTGGGCATCAGCAACTCGTCCTCGTCCCTTCCGACAAAAAATCTTCAAATATTAAGTAAATAGGTAAAAGGGTCCCATACTAAATCCAAGAGGTTACAAATTATTCTATAGATATATACCAATATTTGTTAGTCATGTGACTATGAAAATCGTTAAAGAAGAAGAAAACTAATAACAAAAATGATATTAATTATAAACTCTTTATTTTAACAATATCATGGTGATTTTTTTATGAGACGTTTCCGTTTATAATAGAAGACACATCGAAAAGTGGTAGAACAAATAAAGGTTTTCAGCTCGAGAAGTTTAATGTAAGAAAACCGATTCCAGGAATCTAAAATAGCGATTTGATTCATACAGCTTTATATTCTAGAGGGCCGATGATATGTTATTTATTGATTATATGTTGAATGGAACTTCGGATTTAGTTGACAGACGTGTTTTTAGATCTGCCATTGGAATGGTTGCGACAAATGCAAACTGCAAGGGTATACAAACTTCAGCTTCCCCTTCGGCATCCTTTCTTTCTTACTTGTTGCATACATGAAAATATGAATTCAAAGCAGTCGATTTTGCTGGGAAATTGCAAGAAATTCTGGTTTGCCGCCTTATCAGTATGCTGGGAAAATTCCCATTATATTCAAAGACAAAAACAAACTCAAGCACAGCTTTGACACGAGCTGATAAGGCAGCACCTAATAGTAAAGTGTCCGAAGTCAGCACAGTCTGAAACGCACATTTGCCGCACAAGGTTGACAGGCCGGAGACATTAGTAATACGACAAAAATAAGGAAAATGCAGAAACCTCTGCAGTTTTGTGGTAAGTGCGACGATAAGCTATGCCCTCTAATTCACTGTAAAGCAGGGGTCGGCAGACCCTACATCCGCGAGTCAGAAGCATTTTCTGGCGAAGCAAACTTTGCTTATTTTCTTACTCACACAAATGCAATTCTGATTTGTGTGTGTTGTGTGCCGACCCCTACAGTAAAGTCAAAGCGACGCTGCGAGAGCAGCGGTTAATGTGATTGCCAGCGGAAAACAAAACAGAGAGCACCGAGAGCGCAGAGAACAACGAAGTGTTAAGAGAAACCCCAGTTTGGGGGCGCATAAGTAAGAGCGGAACCTGTTGTTGTGGGGCACAAAACCAACGGCGCTCGCCGAGTGTGTTCAGTCTTTGTCAAACGCCAAATCATAGAAGTCGAGGGCGGCTCTGCAACTGCACTAACAAAATAGAAAGAATCGAAGCCGCTGGAGAAAGCTCTGGGAGAAGCAGCATTTATTGTGGGCAGTAAATCAACGTTTCCGATTAGCGAAGCCTAGTGAATCCCCGACGAAACGGCATACCAGAGAGCTATCGTCAACACCATTCGTGGAGGTGACTCATCGGTCCACTGCAATTACATAAATTCATGAAATCAAGCACAGCTCATCTGCCGTCCTCTTGGATCCTTTCAGCTTGCTGGCTGCTCGCGCTCATTCTCCTCGCCCTCTCCTCGGTCCCCTTGGTTCACTCCTCCGGCCCCGCAGAGGTCACCATGTCCGACGCCGCCAAACAGGAATTCGCCCGCCGGCTGGCCATCTTCTCCATCAATGTGTACGGCAAGCTGTCGGCGCTGAAGGCTGGCGAGAACGTCGTCTTCTCGCCGTTCTCCATTCAGACGTGTGCGGCCATGGCCCGTGTGGGCGCCGACGGCGAGACGGCCGCCCAGTTGGACAAGGGCCTCGGCCTGGCCTCGAGCAATGTGGAGCAGATTGCCCAGAGCTTCCACCAGGTGCTGGCGGCCTACCAAGACAGCCAGATCCTGCGCATCGCAAACAAAATCTTCGTAATGGACGGCTACCAGCTGCGCCAGGAGTTCGATCAGCTGCTGACCAAGCAGTTCCTCTCGGCGGCACAGAGCGTTGATTTCGCCAAAAACGCACAGGCCGCGGCGACGATCAACGGCTGGGTTGAGGAGCGCACCAACCACCTCATCAAGGACTTGGTGCCGGCCAGCGCTCTGGATGGCAATTCGCGATTGGTCTTGGTCAATGCCATCCACTTCAAGGGCACCTGGCAGCACCAGTTTCCCAAGCACGCCACCCGGCCGGATACCTTCTATGTGAACGGCGAACGCGGCGTCCAGGTGCCCATGATGAGTGTGAAGGAGCGGTTCCGTTATGCGGATCTTCCTTCGCTCGACGCTGCCGCCGTGGAGCTACCGTACAAGGATTCCGACCTCTCCATGCTGATCATCCTGCCGAACAGCAAAACGGGTCTGTCCGCCCTGGAGGAGAAGCTGCGTTCGACGCCTCTCTCGCAGGTCACGCAGGCGCTGCACAAGACCCAGGTGGTGGTCAAGCTGCCCAAGTTCAAGGCCGAGTTCCAAGTAGAGCTGACGGATGTGTTCCAGCAGGTAATGTCGGCTGGATAATCCTCTAAAGAAAGTGAATAAACAGACATAACCTCTCCACAGCTGGGCATGTCCAAGATGTTCTCCGATGGCGCCGAGTTCGGCAAGATGCTGCAGAGCCCCGAACCGCTGAAGGTGTCGGCCATCATTCACAAGGCCTTCATCGATGTGAATGAGGAGGGAACAGAGGCGGCGGCTGCCACGGGTAAGTCTTCATTACTTTACAACATTTCTGTGGCATCCATCATCGTGTCTGCATGTCCCATTTGTTCATCCGTGTCTGTATTCTTCCCATCCCGCAGGAATGGTGGTGCGCCGGAAACGCGCCATCATATCGCTGGATGAACCGATTGAGTTCCTCGTCGATCATCCATTCACCTATGCCCTTGTCCATGAGGAGGAACTGCCCCTGTTTTGGGGATCTGTTGTGCGCCTAGAGGAGACATCGTTCGACTCCAGCGAGCATGATGAGCTGTGATAGTGTCTTATGTCAATATCAATAAAGGCGGCTATTTATTTAAATTTTTCAAAAAGGATAACTCTTAATTTGCCTGATACTTTGGGGCGACCTGTATTGGAGCTTAAGTAATCGGTTTTAAGCCCACACAAGCATGCCCTGGAAGCATTTCATAGTCAGCACTTCATTCCGAAACCATTTGAAACTTTGCCTCGACATTTCCTTATAACAATTACACTTCAATTACAGCTATGGTTATGTGTTTCACAACGAGTGCCATGTCACCACCAATGCAGCCCAAACAATTTTATGTGCAGCGTCCCTTCACCTTTTATGTTACTAATAGGGACTCATCCGTTTTGTTTATGGGAAAAATAGTTCAGCTCTGAAGTCAAAACATTAACCAACATCTAAATTTACAGGCATGTTCGTGGGGATGAATTCGATACCCCTGGCCCAGCCGGATACAAAACGATTCTATGTCTATCATCCATTTAACTTCTATATTCTTAATAAGGATTCAGCCGTTCTATTTGGCGGCCACATTCAGAAATATTAATAGGGACTCATCCGTTTTGCTTCCGGGAAATATAGTTCAACTCTAAAGATCAGAAATCAACCAACATCATCGAATTAACAACTCACAAATCGTAACAAACTGAATGTGTGGTTCCACCTTCCATCTTAATTTGCAGGAATGGTCATGATGCTGTGTTCGATGCCCATGGCTCAGCCGGATCCAAGACGCTTCTATGTGGATCATCCATTTAATTACTATATTCTCAATAAGGAATCGGCCGTTCTATTTGCCGGCCACATTCAGAAACTCTAAACACTCCTGGGTACAATACTAACAACCAGTCAACCATTTAAGCTTCGTGTCTCACCTCGCATTTCAATTTTAGGTATGATCGAAATTCGCATGCCGATGCTGGAACCGGAACCCAAGCTTTTCTTTGTCGAGCATCCATTCAGGTTTTATATTGTCAATAAGGACGGGACGGTTCTGTTTGCCGGTAGACTCATTACGCTGCAGACAAACACAGTTTGATATGCTTAAGACTGCGCACAATCAAAGATATTTATACTTTTCTACTAACCAAGCATGTAATAAGTCCTGCAATAAAGTCAACGCAACTCAGCCAAGTTCTTCATCGCCTCCACAGGATTCCGGGTGATGCCAGTGGCGGCATTCAGGCGCCATCACTTTGTTGCCAACCATCCGTTCGTCTACTATGTGAGGTCGCAAATTGATCTCCCGATCTTTGCCGGGAGACACTTGGGCTAGGCAATTAAGAGGTTAAGTTCAATGAAATAAACAACAATAAAATAAACGAATGTCACCTAATAGCTGTGATTTCGACAAGTCCAAGTGATTTATGGAAATACATTTCGAGGTGCACCCAGGCCTGACGGTTTAGCACGCATAGCTAACCTGCTTAAAGCACCTTAGCTGATCAACCAGAGCTGGCAGGTAGTTGTTCTTTAAGTGCCAGGCTCTACACTCGAAAGATCGAAAGATGCTCCGCTTTAAGCTGCAAGTAGCGATTCTGCTCACGATTCTGCTCCCCATAGGGTACGGAAGCTTTGCGCCTGGGTCCTTTAATTGTGAGTAAGGGGGACACTCCAATTATGAAGGGCTAATCCAGTAGGAGCTCCTTCCCATAGTGACCGCCTACAAACAGATGCCCGCTCTGCATCAGCTGGATGACTATGATCTCTGCCTGGACAAGCCCTCTGGCAGCTACTGTTTGGTTTACGTGGAGATTGAGCCCAATGCTAGTTCCACTCTGTGGCGCCTCATCGATTCAGTGTCGCGTGACTCGAAGCATCGTTACCGCCACGATGTCGTCTTCCGGGGTGTGTGTCTGGAGAGCTGCAAACGCAGTATCAACGTATCCTCTGGAGCTCTTCAGCCCTACGAGGGAAGAGGTGTGCAGAACGAAGAGTTGAGCAACTACTTCGTGCAGGTGCATCGGCGAGCTGGAGATGTGGATGACCGTCGCCATTATAGTGAATTGGTCAACAGCTGCCTAAATCTAGAATTTAGTCAGAAGTATTCGCTTCGGGTGAGCAGCCAGATCGAGTACTGTGTGTCGGCGGATGATCACTTGGAGCAGGGTATGTCCACTTAACAGCCAACATTTTAGTTATCACGCTACAGTAATATATAATATAATCTTATCAAATCAAAACGAATTAAACTATAAACAACTTTAAAACGTTTTACGGAAGTCAGGAATAGTTACGCAAATGTTTACTCTTAATTATTTTAAAATAATATCTATGCATAACTATAAAGAAATAATTTTGTTTGTGAAGATCAAGCTGTCGGCTCGTCTGTTCTTTGTTAAAAAGACTGCCTCTCAGTTTTTTCTTATTTTAGTGCAGATAGTATATGTGTCAGTATGGCCTAAATTGGATTATAGATGTTATAGGAACAATCGAGTCAAATTAGACGATTTTCGAATTAAAATTGATCAATACATTTTAAATTTGACCTAAATCGGCTACTAAACCTTTAGCTTCCATAGGAACGATCGGGCCAAATTAGTCGATTGTTTACTTATTTATAACGTTACTAACGCCAATTATTTCAGATAATTTTGTACCGCTCTGACATTAATACGTTTTACCAAAAATTTGAATGCAAAGCAAATGCCTTTTATAAAATTAAGTATTAGCTATGTACCGATGTAGCTATGTACATTTAGGGAAGTGTTTTAATAATTTAGATTTGCTTTTTTTTTTTCTAAAAACAGACGGCCTTGATCTGACTGCTTACACTGTCTTGGCCATCATCTTCGTCCTCACTTTATGCTCATCCATCTATGATTATTGTTTAAGTAGAGCTGGCTCGCACAAGCCAGCCAAAAATTTCTATAAGAAGCCTCCAAAGAGTCGCAGTAGGTATAGTGTTCATCCATAAGTTACAAGCTTAAGCGGCCCTTCAATATCCAACAGAGCAGCAACTTCTTACATCATTCTCGCTTACTCGGAATTACTACCGACTGACCGAGCCACATACCACCGATTTCGCAAAGGATTTAAGTTTCTTCGACGGTTTCCGAATGGTCGGGGTAGTTGTCGTTATCCTGGCCCACACTATGATGCTTTTTATGAGTGCCGCGATCGAGAACCCTGAGTACTACGAGCAGATACTTTACCATTTTGGGACATCGATATTTCAGAACGGCAGCCTGGCCATTCAAATATTTTTCGTGATGAGCGGTTTCCTGCTTTACGTGAACTTCACCGAGCGCCAGCTTGTCAGCCCAAAGTCAGACACTCTCGAGTGCATCGCCGTATACTTCCGTGTGTTTTTCTACAGATACTTAAGACTCCTGCCCTCAGTCCTGGCCCTCATCCTGTTCAACGGAACGCTCTTGGTTCGCCTGCAGGATGGACCCTTTTGGCGGCACTTGACCGAAGCCGAAAGGGTGTTTTGCCGGACCACCTGGTGGAAGAACGTCTTCTTTGTGACCAACCACATGCTGGAGCACAGTGTGGGTTTACAATACTGCAATATAGGATACGTTCTCTGAAATCAATCCTTTCCCTTTGTTGTTTTAGTGCTCCCACCAGACATGGTATTTGGGGGCGGATATGCAGCTGTTCGAGCTGTTCCTAATCGTGATAATCATAACCAAAAAGTAAGGAGAACCACCTCTTCGGTTATCACTCTTGCTATCGGTAGCTCTCTTTTTTTCAGACACCCGCGACTGGTCAGAACCATGTACATGACGCTGGTGGTACTTGCAATAGCCGTTCCCGCCATACTTACCTACGTTCTCAAGTTGGATGCTGTCTACCACCTCACTCCGGAGTGGGTTTGCACAAGTCGGGAAGATAAATACTTCTGAGGTAACCCGCCCATCTTGCTTCCTACTCCTAGGACCTACCGTTTTCTGTTCTTCCGGCACGCGGACACCTTCTACCACATGTATCCGACGTTCTACACGAACCTGGGCGGCTACCTCTGTGGCTTCCTTTGCGGTCATCTCTACCTGAAACAGCGTTCCAAAGCGGCTAACCTCCGGGGACATCTGAGATATGAACTGGCCATGTGGCTTCTGGTTCCGGTGCTCCTGCTAGTGCTCTTTTCTGGCTATATATTCATCTACTACGACTTCGCCAAGCCCTCGATCTGGCTGGCCGTGTACGCAGGGCTCTACAAGAACATGTGGCTGCTGATCTGCGCCGGATTCGTGTTCCTCATGTGCTGTAAGGTGGGAGGTGAGTAAGATTCCCTGTGGTATCTGCATGCACTCACCAACCTCCAACAGGAATAGCGTACTACTTCTGTACTTTGCCGCTGTTCCGGCCGCTGGCTAGGATTTCCTTTCAGGCCTATATTTGGCACATTGTCGTTCTGCGAGTGGTCACAGGATACTTTAGACAGCCTGTCTATGTGACCACCGTATCCTTGGTAAGCATATTCTTAAGCTTGTATTAGAATGTACATAAATATCTATGGATGTACATATCTAACATAAACTTCCATTTAGATATGCTATGTGTTGAGTGTGCTTGTTCTCTCGCTATTTGTGGCGTTCTTCATGGCGCTGCTGCTGGAATATCCTTTTGGAGAGATTCTGCGCTGCCTGACGAAGCCGCAGAGAAGTATTCAAAATCTTACTGTTTTCGGCTTCCAACTAAATTCTGTAACTTTCAGGGAAAACAGAGAACAATCAGGAAATTCAAATGGCAGGCGCCCAGTCAGCTGCTTAAAGTGGCCGTATTCTGCGCCAGGGCTGGTTCACTTCAACGCGATAAGTCATCCACGATGAACACACAGCACTAAGTTCACTTAGACATTTCCTGTCTGTTTTTTAATCTTGCTCCCAAAATAAGCTGTGTAATTTATACACAAAGCGTCTAGACATGGGTAATTATAAAGCTGCGGTACTTTTAAAATACAAAAACTTATTAATCACGAAATTTAAGATAGTTTAAAATTAAGTATTGCTAAGGATTTAAGTCCTGTAAGATTTGTTATAACATTACAGTTAAGGGAGGTTCTGCTTGGCCAAATAGGTCTTAAGTGGTATAGAAATAAAATCAAATCACCAAAATTTGCTGAAAACTGGCAATTGAGAAATAAATATCGCCTTCTTATAAAAAGGTGGCCGATCTGTCGATGAACGGCTGTGCCTAGTGACTTAGAGCTGTTAAAACCTCGATAGAGTCACAGTTGATTTTTTCGATAGAGATCAATTTTTTCGATGGTATCAATCGTATTTTAAATCTGTTTTCTTTAAACATTTCAGACAGCATAGCATAAGTACTGCTGCGTAAAAAACAAGCTCGTTTGAGACTACTAAAATAGTAAGAATAGAAATTTTATGTTGCCCACTGCTGTCAACTTTACAGATTTTATGAAATCATAAATTTAAAACTCTTTTAATACTGTCACTGCTTGCATTGGATTTTATGGTGTTGTCGTTGTTGATCTTATCTGTAATAAATTTACTTTAATTTATCTTTTTGTTGATTATATCTTGTCAATTTGTATTATACTTTTATTTGCATTTGTTTTGTTACGCTTTGATGCACCACGCTGCTGCTAGTACTGACGGTGCAACGTGCAACGCGATATATCGATGGCTGAAAAAGCAATCGAGGTAACCCGCAGCACAGCCATAATCGATACTATCGATTATATTATCGATGGTCTTACACCTCTAAAGTGAATGCGCGCTGATATCAACAACTCGACTCGAACGTTTTGCTCTCAGATGCTCGTCGGCATATTGGTATTTGTCCCGTCTTGCTGCTGACTGAAAAGAATTAAAGTAGTGCCTTAAATTTCAAGTCGTGTGCAAAATTTTCTAATTGATAGCTCCAGTTGAATGCTGGCCTAGAAAGTGATAAATAAGTGAGTGTATTTCCGTTTTTACGGCTGCCATTGCGCTGCCACACTGCCTACTACATTAAATGTCAGGCGAAATGAATCACGGCAAATATTTGTATGGAATGCAAGTATTTCGGCCCGGTGTCAGCGCAAAGTATTTAGTTTACAATTAAAATTGAGAGTGGCTATGCAAATGCAGCGCTTAAGTAATAAACGCGCGTATTACAAAATCATTAAAAATCACGGTAAAAAATAAGTGCGACAGTTGCTGTGTGGCTGCTGTGCCTGTGTGGGGTGGTGTGCGCCAGTGTGCGTCTTTCTTGTGCGAGTGGAGCGGCGAGCGCAATGCATGTGAAGAGTGCCGCTATAAAAGTTTACCATCTGCTCTCCCGTTCACGCGCCGTGTTATATGAGTCCAACACCCAAAAAAGGGAATAAAGAGAAGAGAAGCAGCGTCGATGGACGCGCCGCCGCAGCAGCAGCGCGAATGCCGAAAAAACGTTGCAAAAACGAAAGAAAGAAATCAAACAACTCGGAACGCCAGCGGCCAGTCGAATTTGTTGTTTCACACTTGATTGTATTAATTGTTTTTCTCGCATTTCGCTGTAATTTGTGTTGCTTTTCCGGCTGCCTTGGCTCTGGCTTGTTTATGCAGGGAGAGCGAGAGAGCAAGGGAGAGAGGCCGCGTTAAGCGAGAGTGCCAGTGCGAGTGCGAGGGAAAGAGAAAGGGGGAGAGAATATGCCAATTGTTGCTGGCAGAAGCAACAAGTTACATGCAGTGGTGTGAGAAGGGGAAGTGCGTGCTATGGGCGCCAAATCGCAACGATAAGCTGAAATTCGAAATATGAAATATCTGCGGGCAATAAACGTGGCTTCCAGTTGGCCACAGCGTAGTATTACGGTTTCTTTTCTGTGAGTGTGAGTGCGAGTGTAAATGTTTGTGTATGGAGCAAGTGTGAAGAACAAGCGACCTCCAGCGGCGGCGACGTCGCGACTGCGTCTTACAAAAAGCGAGCGAGCGAGGCAGCATGCGCCCCCCACGCACAGTTATTTCGGTTGCTCCCCAAATGGGTAAAGCAACGAAACGTAGCCAACACCAATTAGTGACGAAAAATATGAAAAACGCACTGGAATGAAACAGACACTAGCAAACTAACAAGTTGCGTTTATGCGTCGGCTAATGTCGCGACTACGTAGCCCAACAACAGCTGTTCGTTCACATTCCGTTAATCAGCTGCGACAGAGCGCTGATCGGCATACACGCACACGTATGAACGCCAATTGGAAGAAGTAGATGCATACATGCATGCCAACAAACACTCGGGGAAAAGGTCGAAGTCCACATACCCTTCCTGTTCTTGCATATAGAGAAGTGCAGCCTAACGGCTTTCTTCTAATTGAAGTCTGTATTTTTATTTATTTCACGGTACCAATACAAGGGTATTATAGGTTAAATCGTATATCATGAAAAACGTATAACTTCGCTATTGTTTAAAGTAAATATATATAATATAAATATATATGTTAATATATTAGTAAAATCAGATGATAAACATGCGACGTATTAAACCATAAAGTTTATGTACATATATACGCAGTACTTTAGCTACATCTACTTTTGTGTTGGCAGAACCAATGTTCCCAGCAATAATTGTCAACATTTCCGCACTGTTTTATTTGTTTTTTTTTCATATATTTGAGCATAATTAGAAAAAATTAATTCGCCATATCGCATGTGCCCTTTATTGGCACATACAATACTTTGGTTATAGCTTTCATACTTTTTATTAATAAAATGTTGCTTACTTTCGATGATGATTCTTGGGGCTGCTATTAATTAATGTCATCTGAATTGGTCGGCAAGCCTTTTGCGAAAACCGAAATGCTATCTGGTGAGCGTAATATCGCGACAACTGCCGCCCAGTCTGACTAAGCGCAAATGGAAGTGCAGAAAATAGCAACAAGTAGACGGCGAAGTGGGGAAGCGCGAGTAAGAAGAAGCCACGGCAGCAGCCGCGTCGCGCAATTAAGACAGCAACAAAAGCCAGCGACAGCCGCCACTTGTGAGGACCAGGGGGTGTGGGGGTTGCGGGTGCCGGGGCAGCACCTCGGGCGGGGCAATGCATATGGATGCGGTTAATTTTAGCAACAGAGTTCCACTTTCACTCGAGCATCAGCAGCAGCAGTAGCAGCGACGACACCCACTGTGCAGCAAGCCGGCCAGTCTATCCATTGCACTGACGCGACACTTGCGCGCTTTTGTCAAATTTTCAGCTAATCGCCGTCAGGCACGCACACAGGCCAGACAGTTTGATGAACCGCCGCACATACACACAGGGCGCATATCCAATGACGTTGTGCCTGCACCAATGACATCATCATCATCCTTGCCATCAGCGAAAGTTTCCAATGCAGCTGACAGGCGATAAGCAGTGGGCTCCACGGCTTATCACATGCATGACTCATGCGTGTGGCATTGGGATCGCTAGTCAGTTGATTGGATGCTTTGCAGAAGGAATGTTTCGATAGTAGCTTAGTGGACGTAACCCTTGGCTCTTAGCAACATATTTTCTCAAAGACACCTGTGTCCTTGTTAAAGTCCACAAGCTCTGCCGACTTTGTGGCCGCTTGGACTATATTTGGTTATTCGACTTTTGACAAGAATTGAAACAAGAAAACGTGTAATTTTCTAAAAAATCCCATTTACTACTAGTTGTATTTATAAAAATGAATTTATCAATTCCACCAATAAATATACCTATGTATAACTGAAGAATTGACATTTAAGTGTAAATATGTCTATGATTAGCCACAAATTTATAATTTGATCGTACTGCTGGTTACTTCACAATGTGATGACTCGCGAGTCTGGTCTTTGGGCACCCCTAATATAAATTGATAAAAATTTGAAACTGAAGTGGGGAGAGATGTCATTATATTATGGCCTTACCTTAACCAACTAGAGTAGAACTTTATTCCATCGTCCCTTTGCAATAATCGAGACCTTATATTATTTTTGCTAACACCCGATTGCTCCGAACTACACCTATTTGACTACACTTCTCCCAGTCCCCAGTGAAGAGGGGTGTGCACTTGGTTTCAGTCACGCCGCCAAGCAATACGCAACAACATCAACACGACAACATTTGTTAGCAATTAGAATTGGCTGGTGAATACAACGTGTCGACAAAGCGCCAAGATTTGCAATCAAGCATTAAGCCAATTTGCGGCCAGCCCCCGATCGCTGGACCATTGCGATCGCGTCAATTGACCAACGGTTGCATCTCGTTCAATTGCAGCTGAAATCGCTGAAGGGCCACCATTGTCAACTGATCAGCTACGGGGCAGTGACTGCTGAGAGCTACTGGACAGATGTTGTTCAATCTTATTGCACCCAAAAATAAACTCATACCCATAAACATAAATATTTAGGTTTATATTATAATATCTGTGAAAACATTAAAGTTATTCAAGTAAGCTCTGTAAAACACTAAAATTGTTCATGAAGGGTATTGACTCAACGCCCCCCAACATATTGCAACTGGAAGATAATGGAAAAATTGAAGTCATACTGAGGGAATAAATCGTACACAGACAGAATGACCGTTAAGGCCAGATCAGTTCGTCTAATGCAAATCAAAATGTGTTAGAAGTGGAAGAAAATATCAATATTTGACGCGAAGGTCAATATCTAAGTTGATATTTGAACTTCCCGATATATGTGAGATGTATCTATATTCTGTTTGATATATCGGACAAACTTCGGCCTTCAAAGCCACCTGCGATTGTTTTGTTTACAATTTCGATAATAACGATATTTTAACGTTAAATGCGATATTGCTTTATATTTAAAATTTCGGTTTATAAAACATTACGAGGTTTTGGATGATATTGAGCGCGATATTTGTGTTGTTTTCATATTTATCCCTAGAATGTACGTTTAGCTTCTGGCATCGAAAATTACTTTTGTTGTGCGTTGTAAGCTAATTATCAAAATACAAATACTCTGCAGAGGTATATAAATATTGGAATAAGGCTTCCTAAGAAACCCGAAAAAGTTTTGCCCTGCTGTGCTGCATTGTGGGCAGTTCGACACTGTGTAGACTTAGTCACGCCATCCTCATCATTGGGATGGTCGTGAATCTCTACTTATACGCTTGCTCGTTCACTGAGATTTACATAAAGCAACTTCCGTTGTACGGGGGTCTTTTATCGTCACTGGTGCGCTGATTATTACAGCGGCAAGTTCAAGTCGCCTCGCTGATGAGGGGGCCACATTTTTGGCATTTGCGAATTGTAGTTTCGAGTGCAATGTGGAATCGAGCGGGGAATGGGGGTGTGCTGGGCCCGGCGGTGATAACTCAGGCATGGCAAACGCCAGCGATGCCAACAAAATAAATAAACACATCAAATGCGATTTACAACGCTCCTACGAGCACCGTGCGCTGGTGTTCGTATATGAAAATTCAATTTCGTCTAAGATGATTTAATTTTCTATTAATAAGTTTGACCTTCAGCGGCGAAATAAAAATTTTCTCGCCTGCAAGCGAAGGTGTTTGGCATATAAACTCATAAATAACAACGCATACAGAGGCCGCAGATATAGATATATTCTGGGTACACCGCTTTGGAGAATATTCCATTTGGTGCCAAACATTTCAGCGACGCTATAGATTCTATAGGCGTAGCTAGTACTTAACATTATCTCTGCTGTGTTTAGCCAACTCCGAGCTGATATTTCTTTATCAGGCGAAAGGCCGCCGCGATAGGAAAGAGCCGCCAACTGGCCGACACCCATTAAAGATCAGAATAGCAAAGGGCTTACACAAACTATGGAACATATTCTTCGGCGATTTATGTTGTATGTTTATAGTATTTTAACGGGTCAATGACAAAGTTTAGTGTTTGCCATAAATATGAATATCTTGGAGCAAAACAATGCGAAAAGCGAGGGAGGTAAAGGAATTTTATGGCACTTTTTCTGATTATAAACGAAAGCTGGCCGTTGGTGGCGAAGTTTAGTCAGCCTGTCGGCCTCGGCCCAACCCAGAAATGATTTTGCGGCTGTGCAAAGCACGTAGCTATCTATACAAGTGTCGGGGAGAGTTGGCTCACTCGGCGTTTGGCTTTTCGTTGGGGTTCTGGCTCATGTTCCGACATAACTCACGTGTTGGCAGGCGATTTGTTACTGGTATGGGTGTATTTTCGCCTTATGATGTCATAGTAAAGAAAGGGGTTCGTCTCCACAACTGGTCAACTGATAATTCGACACGTTCTAGCTTCTAGCAAGGCGGTTCATTAAGGAAAGTGGCGCCGTTTGTGGCAGGTGAAAGCGTTCTACCAACGATTTGAGTCGCCGATAATATATTGATGGCATAACCAATTTTGATGCAACCTCTCGGGCACAAAGCCAGCTTGTCAATAGTGAGCTGTGAATGGGAAAGCTCATTGATTTTCGCAAAGGCGATATTAGCATATGCAAATTTATTGAACAAATCGTGGCTGCGAAGCGATGTGAAAGAAAACGCGTTAAGCTAATACATCGGCGATTGGCGATCGGCGATCGGCGATCAGCGAGCGAAGCTAAAAGCAACTAATGATCGCTTTCAGTTGGTTTATGCGTCGCTCGTTTATCGCTTATATACATATAGTCATAATATCTCAAAACTCAACTGAAAGTCACCGAATTCTTTCAGTTTTTTCTTGACTATTTCCTTGGAGTTGAATGAATAAATTTGGATTGATTTAACCCGATTTTACTTGTATAAAACCGTGACCTACATGAACTCCTAGTTACATAGGAAAATTAATATTGCCTTGGACTGCAAATCAATTGTAAACGTGTCCAAATAAATATTAATATCAATCTTTATTTAAATTTAAATTGGGGCACTTCTTAGTTGATTTACAACCCACAGCGAGTATTTTTAATATGTATTTACTCAACATATGTTGTATTTTTTCTATTGCAGAGTTAGACATAGAGAAACTCAGGACTGACCTCTGACCCACAAGCCACTGCAGCATCAAGATGTCGTTCCGCGTGGTACGCAGCTCCAAATTCCGCCACGTCTATGGACAGGCCCTGAAGCGGGAACAGTGCTACGACAACATACGCGTCTCCAAGTCCAGCTGGGACTCGACATTCTGCGCGGTGAACCCCAAGTTCCTGGCCATCATCGTGGAGTCGGCGGGTGGCGGTGCCTTCATCGTCTTGCCCCACAACAAAGTAAGTGACCATCTATCGCATATGTCTATATGCGTATACCCCAATCGTGGCCAGCTTGTGCTTGTGGCGTGGTATTTTTAAAATAGACAATGCCCAACTATTTATACGGCTCTTTTCGGCATAAAGTTTGCTGCCATTTGCGGGCTTCTTGCCACGCCGTGAGTGACGTCGACGGATTTGGCACTCTCCCCGCTCCCACCGCTTCCCACCCGTATTTATAAATAGTTATGAATTCTGCTGCTCTCGCGCGGCAACGATTCTCTTAGCTGGCGCACTTTTCTGTAATTTGGCCCGCAGCCAACATGACAAACCGAATTGTCTAATTTTACCAGAGAAAGAGACGGAGATGCGGCAGTCCGATAAATGGATACCAAAATGATATTTGGCCAAATGATTGCATTACAACACCCTCTCAGCTCGCCAAATTATTCCGCCATAAACTGTGCCGTTCTTCGGACATTTGAATAAATTCCATTTTCACTCTCCAAAGACATTTCGCCAGTCCGCCAAGAATCGAACCACATGCGCATCCGTTTATCGTCGTGTGGGCGGCAGTTTCCCCTCCCTGGCCCGCCTGCCTTCCTATTTTTTGTGTGTTTTTTTTTTTTGGTCAAAACTTATTTTGGAGGCAGGCCGAGTGTTCTAATTGGAACGAATTTGTATGCAAAATGCGGCGCAACCGCTGCGAGCGCTTTGTTTTTTCTCCTGACGTCTTTTTGGCCAAGCAGCTGCCGTTTCTTTAAGTGACGATTTCTATGTAGAGCGGCTTTCACACGCTCTATTTTACATATTTTATGGGCACTGGATTTGGTCTGTTGGAAGGCGGGGCCGAGATGGATGATGAGTGAGATCCATCAGCTCGCCAAGGTTGCCGACATGTGGCAACCGCTGACTTGAGCAAGCAAAAGTTCTTGAAACCCCAAAATAGTTTAATATGCTCGCAAATCATCTTTGAACTACACTTCGGTCGTCGAGGTCTAGTCTAACTGATTTGTTACGAGGATATAGTCAGTCAAATTCAATAATATATATGTATATAATTTGATTATGTAGAGTAGATTATATTTTATAATAGTTTTATGTTTAATAAACATATCTCTCGCTACTAATTGGCTCTTGTTCTATGTTTTTGTTTGGTAACAAAGATATTAGTTTACTAGAATTAATTTATTATGTTTTATGACCTAATACGACCTCTACTTTTGTTTATATGAATGTTAAGTTAGCTCTAGGTCTAACTGGCTTAATTTAATTTACATAAATCGGGACTTGACTATATATATATGGCAGATCACACACAAATCTGTTTTGACAGATGAAACGTGCAGCAGGTTGTTTATATAGTCTGTTTCGATAACACCAAATAAGTTCTATAGTAAACTTACCTTTTAGAGTGTCCCAGAATTCAGAGCACTCTTCGCAAGAACATTGTTTACGCTTAATGTTGAAGAGATTTAAGATTACTTTATAATAGTTAAACTTAAACTAGATTATAGATGTGGGCATTAGGTAGATGTACCCAAGGAAAGATTTAGATTCAAAATTAGTACTAATAGTGCGGATGTTAAGAGCGGCTTGGATAATGGTCACAAAGACGGGCTTAAAATACGTTTTGTTTTATGGGGTCGATATTTTAGAAGATGTGATTGAGCAAGCTATCAAACACAAATTAAATGTAGCGTTTAATAGTAATGACCAAGTAATGTACTCAAATACAACTGTTGAAATATGTATAGTATGACGGAATGGATTAACCTTAAGGCTTTGACCACAAAATAGTTGTTACGAAGCAACCTAACTATCTATATGACATGATAAATCATCTACTTCCCGACGTACCGAAGATATAATTCCTTTATACTGACAAGCACTTCTTCACTAATACTATTTGGCTCTTAAATTAACTTCCCCACGACATAAAATTAGTCAGCAATGCATTCAGATTTAATTCATTCATTCAGATTCAGAATTAATATATAAATTTCAGCTCGTTTCCTAAATCATTTTCTAAAATAGAATTTGATTTACTGGCATCCTAATGTAAAAGTAGAAATTCTGTAGCTCTCGAAGATAATAATAATAATATAAGAAACCTAAGATTATTAATAAAGAATCCTTTGAAGAGCAAAGAGGATGATCTTGATAATAAAAAGAGAACATATCTTTATAATATTGTCAGCAACGATGCGAAAAAGTTATAGATTTATCTCAGTGCATCTCCGAATCCTTAAAAATTATTTGATCAATTCCACACCCCAGAACCCTGCAGAGCCTAATCCCGTTTAGCCCTGCCACTTTTTTTTATTTCTAATCCGAATGCAAGATCTTTCATAGCTCGTAGGCACTGAATTCTCGCTTGCCAAGTGGCAGTCGGCATGAAGTTGCGACTTACAAAGTGCTTGCTCCGCAGATTAGCAAATATAGCAAAAATGAATGCAGCCGGAGTCGGCTATAAATAATGATTCAGAAACTGGGGCAACGGGTCGCGAGGTTGCTGTTTTCCATTGGTGTTTGGCGATGACGTCGCCGCCGCCGTTGTCGTCGCCGTCAATTAATTAGTTTACGTTGGCCTGGAGAACTAATTGGCATTTCATGGATTCTTTCAGGTTGGGCGCATAGCGGCGGACCATCCGCTGGTGGGCGGTCACAAAGGCCCCGTTCTGGACATCGCCTGGTGTCCGCACAACGACAATGTAATCGCTTCCGGCTCGGAGGACTGTGTGGTCAAGGTGTGGCAGATACCCGATGGCGGACTATCGCGCACGCTCACCGAACCCGTCGTCGACCTGGTGTTCCACCAGCGTCGCGTCGGCCTGGTGCTGTGGCATCCCTCGGCCCTCAATGTGCTGCTCACCGCCGGCTCGGATAACCAGGTGAGAAACTCGGAGCTTACCAGCACGAACTTACAAGTAATAAACTGTCGCTTTGCTTCAGGTCGTCATTTGGAACGTGGGCACTGGCGAGATTCTTGTGCACATCGACTCCCATCCGGACATCGTCTATAGTGCCTGTTTCAACTGGGACGGCGCCAAGCTGGTCACCACCTGCAAGGACAAGAAGATCCGCATATATGACCCGCGCAGTGGCGAGCTGGAGAGCGAGGCCATGTGTCACGAGGGCTCAAAAGCCACGCGGGCAATCTTCCTGCGGCACGGCTTGATCTTCACGACGGGCTTCAACCGAAGCTCCGAACGCCAATACTCCCTGCGCGCTCCGGACGCCCTCAACGAGCCCATCGTAATGGTGGAACTGGACACCTCCAATGGAGTAATGTTTCCGCTTTACGATGCGGACACGAACCTGATCTACCTGTGCGGCAAGGGCGACTCGGTCATCAGGTACTTTGAGGTGAGCTTAACGAGTGCAGTGGCTCCACAACGTACAAAAGACGCAGGACTGCTGACCGTAACAGAAACAATTTCCCAGTGTGTTAATCGATACAGAGACCGACTGCCTTCTAGTTATATATACTTTATATACGGTGTTTAGTAGCATCTGAACAGTGGATTCTCGGCCGCTATAGGCTCGAGCAACTCCTGTAGTAGTGCCAGTTCACCAACGATAGAATAATATAGTAATTCCCAGATATAATACCATTAGTAACTCCTGATAAAAGCACAAAGACATTCCTTGTGAGGCGTGATTATGCTTGCTCTTATCAAAACACATTTGGGCCGATTTTGTTCAAGTTATTGATATTAATAAAAGCAAATGTAACATCTTATATTCTACATAATAGCTACAGCTCGTATAACTAACGACAGACATTCCATAATTAATTTGGTTAATTTTTGATCCACTCATCATTGCATTGTCAAAGGAGCTAAACATGGGATTGCACTGCAACATTACATTTCATATCAGTGGCTAGCTCCTGACAATCTCGCCAGTCAGGAAGTTTCTCTACCAGCACTGCTTACATACATATGGTTTCCCATAAGGAAAATATGATCATTAAAAAAAGTCAAAATCGTTTCCCATTCGTCTGAGCATATATAAATTCGCGATATTTCGATTTGCTTTCTCTAAATCCTTCTCATATTTCATATTGCTTTTGAAATTATAATTTTTTTTTAAATAAGGTTAAATGAAAATAAGATCAACCGATACATTGTTTTAGTCGCCACAGCATAATGCGATGCTTTTTGACTTCTGACAGGAAAATATTTCAGCATACAAAGCTTTGATATAAATGGGTCCTTTAATTTTTCGATTCATTTTTATACGGATACGGCTTTGGTGTCGTTCAACTGTCGCAATTGAAAAATGAAAAAAGCCAAATCCGATGTAGATGTTGCAGAGGAATCACCTACATTCCAAAATGTTATATGTTGTCATTTAACAGGCCTGTAATCTATATATTTATATCTCAACCGTTTTTCGAGTGGACAAATGCTCAACTGCAAATTAAAATTTAACCGGGTGACTTGTAAAATTATCTAATCCATACGCTCTTTGAATATTTGCCAATAGGTCACGCCCGAGCCCCCATTCGTGCACTACATCAACACTTTTCAGACCACAGAACCACAGCGTGGTATTGGCTTGATGCCGAAGCGCGGCTGCGACGTCACCACCTGCGAGGTTGCGAAGTTCTATCGGATGAACAACAACGGTCTGTGCCAGGTTATATCGATGACAGTGCCGCGCAAATCGGATCTCTTCCAGGAGGATCTCTATCCCGACACGCTGGCCGAGGACGCTGCCATTAGCGCCGAGGAGTGGATCGACGGCAAGGACGCGGACCCCATCACATTCTCGCTCAAAGTAAGTAGTATTTGCAGCGACCCCCGCTTGACATCTACTCTCCGTGCGTTGCGAATACAGCGCTCCCAGCTGGGCGTGGTGAAGGCTCGGCCGCTCTGCCAGCCTTTCCGCCTGCAGCAAAGCGTACATGACTATGGATTTGAATCCGCATGCGTGCTCGCGGGGCTGGTCCACACAGGGCAATGCGGCTCGAAGTCGGTGAGGCAGCTGCTGCCACTGTGGGACGCCCCTTCTCCAATGTATTCCAACGGCTTCTGCACTTTGTTCGTGCTCTTTGTTGTCGTGACATGGGCATTGTTTGGGAACCATGTTGGGTTCCTGGGCCTGCCGGTGAATACTATTACCGTGTGATGCCTGCGACTGCTTTGCTTGCGTTCTGCGTTATCTGCGTTTGTGACTCGTCCGCCCAGCAACATTCACAGTCCCCTCACACAGACGGAATCTGCAGCGATGAATCCGGAAATCGGAACTGGATGCAGTGACTAACCGCACATATGTACATATACCCGTCCACAGCTGCCTTCCTGGCTTACACACTTGGCCCTAACACGCACGCGCGTGGCGCTTGTTGTTGTGTTCATTGTTGCTTGTTGTTGTGTTCCGGAACGAACAGATTTTCTAACCCGCCTAATCAGGATCGCGTTTCCATTGTACAGGGTGGCTACGTCTCCTCGTCGGCCAGCAAGTCGCTGTCGGTCAACAAGAAGGTCAACATTCTCAACAAGCCCAGAGGAGGTGGCGGCGGCAGCTCGGGAGCAGCGAGCAGTAGTGCGGGTGGCGGCAGCTACAGCTCGTCCGCGAACAACAACGAGGCTAGCGATGCTGGTCCACCGCCGGCCGTCTTGTCGGTGAGTTTTGTCTTGTTTTTTAAAACGTAGCCGATCTAACGAGTTGCCCGATATCAACAGGAAAAGGACCTGCGCAGCATTCAGGACGAGATCCGCAAGCTGAAGGCTATCATCGTGAAGCAGGAGAACCGCATTCGCGCCTTGGAGGCTAAGGTCAATGCCGGCAACAGCGACGAGACGGACGCCCGCAACAAGAACGGCAGCGCCAGTGGATCGTCCGCACCAGCAGCCGCGTCAGCAGCCGCCTCTGATAGCAAAGCCAGCGAAAGTGCCAACGACCATGCGTCCACGTCGGCGGCAACGGCAGCGGCACAGGACGAGGACTAGGACTGACTAGGACTGGACTGATGCGAGTGGTCGGATGGGACTGGAGGAGAGATAGAACTGCTTGTAGAAGCTCGTCGTCACCGCTTAATTTCTCTTATGCTGCGTACAGCTAAAGCGCGGAGGGAGAATCGGAGAGAGAGAAGAAGGAGAAGGAACAGAAAAAGAGTTATTGTCTATATTGTCTATTATGATTATGGTTTCGATTATTTATTTTGTATAATTTAATATTAGGACCTTAGCGAGCAAAATCAGTTTAGCGTGCGGCACAGATAGGGTTAGAGCAAACCAAACCGAACATCAGAGATCAGAAACAGTTGACGCGTATAACATAACATAACAATTAACACTACATCCTGCCAAAAATATAAAAACCTAACGAACTACCTACGAAACGCGCCCAACATCAAGCTGAACAGAGGGCGGACCAGATGGGAAGAGGCCCTTCGATCACTTTGTTGTAACGCAAGTGTGAAATTGTTGTAACTTTAACAAGGCAAAGCATTGACTTAACCTTAAGCATCTATAAAGCTAACCTTTTTCCTACCGAATTTGTACGAGTCCCCCCTATATAAAGCCTGTATATTTGTATGACCCGCAAAGGGATTGCTATCATGACCATAGCCATTAGATTCGATGCTGTCCATCCTAGCCCAGGTCCCCTTATTATCGTCGCCTGTAAACTGACATGACAAACGCTATGAATTTTGTAACAAAGTGAAGGGGGCCATCGGACGCAATTCGTTTTGTATTCAGAATTCTCCGTCTTTCGTTCTAACCAATAATGAAATGTATTTGTGAACAATAAGAAATACAACAAATTCACCAACAGAAATTTAATAAACCAGCGATTATATTTTGTACAAAATTTATTTTCAATTATCGGTTTACCCTTAATTTGACTTGTTACAAAAATAAAATAAAATAAAAAAACTTTGTTTTATGCTGCAAAGAAAGAAAGCGGCGCGAGAGTATCACTAAATTGCCTACCGATTTTGTAACACTATTGAATTGTAAAATGCAGACTATATACATATGTATAAATAATATATTCTATATACAAATAATTTACAATTTGATACGAAATAAATCAATATACAAACTGTGGCAGAGGAACACAAAGTTCTGCCGCTTTCATGACAATAAAAAGCCATGATTTCTTACAAAATCCCCTGCTTGAGTTTGAGTTTGCTTTCAGCTTTATTGGGAGGGTTATCAGCTAAGCCAGATCAGCTATAATCGATGGAATGTTTGCAAAAGCTATGACAACGCACTGAATGAATATAAAGTAGGGGCGAACATATTAATTTATAAATATACAAAACCAGAGGTCTAGAAAAATAAAACAAAGGACATTGTGAGTTGGGCTCTCATTACCCGATGAGAAACTGGACTATGCCTTGAAACAACAGTTGTATCTGAAACTTTATTTTTATATCCTTCCTCGCTATTATATTTTTAGTCAGAAGTTGGCAACGCACTGAAGTAGTCATTTCCAACCTTAAAATGTATATATATTATTGATCAGCATCAACAACCGAATCGATCTAGCCATGCCAGTCTATTCGTTTGTCTTTTTCTACGCAAAATAGTTTCTCAGGTTTTGAGCTATCTGATGGAAACTTTTCATATGGTCTTCTTTATATTCCCCCCAGTATATAAGTCGAAGTGGGTCAGATCAGAAGACTTTATCATGAAGCTGCCATAGGAACAATCTTGCCAAAATGACAAATTTTTGTAACTTTGTATGAGAGCCTAGGAAAATCATAAAATTTATAAGCACATGCACCTGCACTGATTCAATTCAATCGAATCTATCTAATTGCAACTTAAAAGGGTCTAAAAAGTTTGGCTTCGTAAAGGTAACACAAATGCACAAAAATCTACAATACTAAGTAGTCGAGATTAAAACTTTCGCGTAAAAAAAGCATTAAAGCATTCCTTGGTAATAAAACAAAAGCGTTTACGGATAAAGTATTTAGAAAAATTAAGCTTTTTTACCAATAATAAAAGAGGGTTAGAGGTTTCTCATAATAGTAGCCCAACAATTAAATATGAAGTAGCTGTAGGATTGGCGATTACTAGGTTTAATCTATAGTTAAATCCTTTCCGTAATATTGGCGTTTAACTTCGGTATTTCTATTTTTAGTGGGAAAATGAGAACATCAAGAAGATAAATCTGATAATGAACCAAAGTCAAGATAAAATCAAACAAAAAGATAATATAATAGTAATCAATACCAAAAAAGAATGCACTGTGTCAGGGTCAGGAGAGTAAATCAACTACTTTAGGGATTGACTGTATTGGGTGCTACATCAAAAAATAATACAAACGAAGGATTCGATTAGTGACGTAGAGCAGATCAACGTCGTCTTATTAGTCATACATAAAGTCCGTGAATATCATCAAAATCTGTATTACCTTTATTGATATTCGCCGGACGGAAAGGTAAAATTCTAGCGTCACAAGTATAATACTTACTTTTATAAATCATTAAAAAGGAGGAGTTTAAATCTTATAGATATCGTGTGGTCGATTTGAAGAACTATAAGTTTTTCAAAGCCCAATTATAATGTTGGCACTGCTATTTCCATCAACACTTACAATCATGTTTAATATATTAATACGTCAAAAATATATAATTGGCTGCGACGACGAAAATCTCTTTAACTGATGCTTACCAAATGAATTAAATGGTTTTTGGGAAATAATTTAAAACTAATTGACAACTTTTAATCGGACAAATATGCTTATCCATGCGATTAACATTGATGGCGATTCTTTTGTCCTGTTGATACAAATGCATTTAATTTATGCCTAAACAGCTTTAGAGCGTAGCGCACAAAGTGTGGCTGTTATTATTACCTCGGCGGGTTAACCAAAAAAATTCAATTACATATTACGTGTATAACGATTCTGACATTTTAATTAAACTTGGCCAAGTGTGCATTTGTGTGTGCGTTACAATTATGATAGAGTGTGTTCGCAACCAAGTTGCTGATTTAATTAAAATTGTGTTTGTTATGCAATTTGGCTCAATGAAAGTTGCTACGATTGCCGGCAGCTATTTGTTGACTTATTCTGCTGTTAGCCAGCAGTCGATGCTGCAACATAACTGGAGATAGTGTGCAATATAGACAAGTTGAAACCGTTTAACGCATTTAGGGCACTTATCGAATAGTAAAACTACCATAATTAAAAAAAATACATTACATATAAATAAAAGCTTTTTTTTATTCCAAGGGGAGCTTAAAAATAGTTAAATAGTACTCACCCTAGAAGTAAGGTTAAATTATATGTACAATATATCAAAGCTAGAATTTTCTTTGAAAACAGATTTTAGTTCCTTTGGCCAAATTCCGTAAGAAGATAGCTTTGCAACTTAGGGAATCAAAAAAGGTTGCTAGATTATGGGTTAAATAAAGCGATTTCAAGGTTTTAAGGTATTGATGAAAAATGTAAGTAATTTAATATACTGTAATTCACAGTAATAAAATAAGCCATTTGTCAAATTTAATTGCAATTGTCTTTTGGTTGTAAATAATTTTAATCCTTTCTCGTGATATTTATACCTACAAAGTGCGTTCAAAAGTAATCAGGACTTAAAAAAAAAGGCAAATAGTTATTTTTTGTATTTGAAAGCTGACTTCCTTATTGTCGACGTTATTGCGCCCTATACTCGTCTCTCTTCTCTCGTCTTTCTGAGGCAACTGGGAGTCTGAGTGCGAGGGAAATAAATATAAGAATGCAACTTATTGTCCAATAACTGTCATGTTTTCCATTCGATTGTACTCAATTCGCTAGTCCGCACAGAACGGAAAACGACTACTATATCAACCAAGAACACTTTTAAGCGAGAAAGCAATGCTAAGGTATATGTAGTACTAATTTGCCGATTACTTTACACTAACATATATACCAAATCATACTTGTGAAATGCTTCCAACCTGCAGTTTGGCAAAATTATTCTTTGATGACCCAAAAACTAAAGGTAAATACTCTGTACGTGAAAATTAAGCTGACCTATCAGTACTCTCCACGTCACCACGGACTTGGTTATAAATTAAAGTAATACCTAGTATAGTTTTACGGTTGGTTAAGGAAGGTAACATAAATAGGGAAAAGTCTACTTGTGTAGGAGGGTAACCTTCGGTCTGCATCCCAGATGCGTTGTTGTGGATTCCAAAAGCAGGATAGGCAAATAGGGGCCATCGAATTCCTTCGACCACCGCTCAATTCACCATGCACGATATATGATCGGTAAAGTCAAGTTTATGATCTAGGCGGCGCCCAAATCGTCGAGTGATTCTTTCCAAAGAGCAGCAGTTGAGTGACACGAGAGAATGTCATTAGCATTAAGAGCCCCTTAATTTTTATAAGTTGATTATTTGGGAGATGTGTTTTAGTGATGGGCAGGACAGGCAGCCACACATCTGGCTTATTGATAGGTAATTGATAGGTAATGTACACATAAGATAAGTTGATTTTAAAGAGGGCCTTCTGCGTCCTTCCATTCGAGAACTTGAGATCCATCTAAGATTATCAACCCAAAATCCCATTAAATCTAATTTCCTAACAAGAAGAGAGGAATTTTGTTGAATGGAAGTTTATATATATTACTAAGTTAAAAATCGAACTAAGCACAGTTTCCTCAGAAATTATGATCAAGTTAATATTGATCTGATTTTCTGAAGACTTCTTCGGGTTGATAAATGCTGCGAGACCTTTGCTGATGTGAATAAAATTTGTTTATAACGTATATACATAGTTTAAAGGAATTGTAGATCATTTTAACAATGTTGGATGTACCTAAAAGCTACTTGTATATCTAATTGTAACCATAACTAATCATAACTTCTTGGCAAAAACAGCTTGAAGTCAATAAAGGAAAAGAGGCCAGGATATTCGAGTTCACCAGACTAGAATCCTTCGTGTCCCTTGGAGAAGAAAAACACAACTTGAGCCCGAGTAACGGTTCTACCCTTAAATAACCGATCCTCACAAAAGAAATCTTTCCTGTTCGATCGACAATCTGAGCTGAGCAACTCCTCGAGCCTGGAGAAATATATGTTACACATCGGGAAAGGTCCTCCGCATTCTCAGTCGAGGCTGTCTCCAATCAACCAATTGTCGTTCGCAACTAGTCTGTCTTAAACCTGTTGTCTGATGCAATTCTGTTAAAAAAACATATACTATATAAAAATCAAATGGAATAAAAAGTCCACAGATTACAGTATAGAAAAATATCGTTTTTTCTAATTCCCAAATACGAAGCAAATAAGTACTGATATGGGCCTCATCAGGACAGTAGCGAAACAATTGCCTTTGGTAAAAGTCCGATGGATGATAACATCATCTTTACGAGGTAGGATAAAAGTGAATTTAAGATATAGCATGCTTAAAATACGATCAAATTTGTAAGTAATGCATACATTGGGGAAAGAGTTTAATATTCGAATTACTGTCTACCTTGTGGGTCACTGTGCGATGGTAAATGATGTCATTGTCGCCATTAGGGTATTCAAAATCAAGTCCCGAAGTCGATCCCGCGCCGCTCACCTCTCCAGGTGAGGCTATGGCCTTTCATTAACGCTCAATGATTGTCAAAACAGTTGCAAGGCATTTGTTAATTAAAAGCAAGCAACAAATATGCCGAGTCCTAGGAGCAGTAAGACGTGGGAACACGTGCTAAATAAATACGGCAACTCGCTAAGTACCAGCAGACACATCGCTACCCCCATTGACCCCCACTCAACCAGCTTTGACAGCGACACTGCCGTAAATTCACACGAGCCTTGGCTGTTGTTTGTGTGCGTGCCCGGCGTCGTTTTAATGCATAAAGAAGCACACGCACACACACACATACCCCGGCACAAAAGGAGCCGTCAAAACATTACTTCATCGCCGGCTCGTGCTCGGGTATTTGTTTATTTTCGCATGAAAATAAATGCGTTTAATGGCGGAAGTTTATGCCTCGTAAAGAGAAGTTAATTAGCTTTCTCGAGTATGAAATTTGTTCCGCCCTCTGTCCACAACCAAGGCATCGCATCACATCCCACGCAGCATCTCGTTTCCAATACCAAATTGAAAATTTTCCACTAACGCAAATTCACATGTGAGAAAAAGGCAGATTTTTCTTTGTAACTCTTTCTAAATAAGGCATACAAATTTCGAATGTTTTGGAAGTTTTAAGAGGTTTTAAGACAACAATTTGAGCTTTATCTTTTTTCTTATTTTTCTCGAAACCGTGCTTTCCAAAAGGGCGTACTCAATTACTCACAAAGTTTCGAGCACCAAAAAATATTGCATATATTTTTCTAATACTACAAGGCGTCGCTTCAACCCTTAATTTTTATGAAATGTTATTATTTAAATAATTATTTAACTTTGAAAGAGTTATAACTTTGCAAATTATTTTGTTCTTCCAAATATTCAATATTTAGGGAACAATCATTAGATTTATTTTCACTATAATATTTGCGTCATAATTTCCCTATCTATATTTCGAGAACTAGCAATAGTGACAACCTGCCCCGCGAAATAGTGCCTAAGTCTGCCATTTTGAAGAATCTTTATATGTATATATTCCTGGTTTAAATGTAAATAAATAAATCCTATAAATATAGATAAAACGGCGAAAAAAAATAATTTAAGAAACTAACCATTTGCCATATTTTAAGGCGGAATCTTGGACAAATTCCAGGTTAATGCGCACTTTGTATTATTATTGCCGATTTTTTTGGTATTTATCTTGGAGTTAAAGGTTTAACCGTTTAGGCTGCAGCTTGATTTTCTAAAAAAAAAAAAACGTATTTTACTAGTACTAGTATAGATTTAAACTAGAAAGCGAATTTCTTCAAGTGCTGGAGACTGCGCTACTGATGTTCCTGTGGGCCAGTTAACACATCAGCTTCGTGTCGGGCCGTCGCTCCAGGTGAGTCTTAAAGTCAAACTGGCGACGTGTTTGCATCTATGCCGCAAAGGCAAATATTTACGGCATCCTGGCTGCTGGCAAGGCTTCCGGCGTAGACAAAAAGTTGAGTTGAGTTGAGGGACAACCGACAACCGACAAGCGACAAGCGGCAGAGAAGGCCGAAACTTTCTCAAAAGCGCACGCAACCAAACAACATGAAAATAGTTTTTCCTCTACACATTTATGAAATGTGCACCGCAAGGCTCGTGGGGTGTGCGTGTGTGAGTGTGTGTGTGTGCGAACAATAACTTTCACTTGGCTGGGGGCAGTGGGGGGAAGGGAGGGGAATAAGCGGCTTAAAACTTGCGCTAGGATGCCCAAAAGTGTCGAGGCAGCAACTCTCGCAGGACACGGGACAGGAAGCAGGAGACACGAGGCAGGAGACAACTGCCAACTGCCATTTTTGGCAAATATTTGCACAGATAATGAAAGTGCACCCCCCTCCCCGCATACACACGCTCGCCGTGTGTGCGTGTGTGTGTGTTTGGCCGATAGTTGGCAGTTGGACAATGTGTTGAATTGAGTTTGCTGCCTGCTTTCAGGCTCCGATTTTGTTGACAATTCACTTTGCAGCGGTAATTGACCCTAATGCTGTTGCTTCTGGTTTCGTTCGCCTCCGTTAAATCGATGCCATTTTTGGCAGCAAAATTCAATTTGGCAAAGAAGTCGCCCCCACACACCCGCAAACCCGTACACCCGCACTCTCGACGGGATGGATATTGCACGTGCCTAAATACATTGCAAAAATGTCAAAAAGCACGTTTCAGTGCTTTGTGATTTCGCTTTTGCATGTCATGTGCCCCGAAAACAAAACTTTGAATTTCGGTAGGAGCTGCTCTGTCAGTTGCCAACTACGTGACTATCATGCGGCATCCTCTCGTTCGCTCTACCAATAAATGTCGTTTGGGCAATGTGCTGTGCGCGCCATGGCCGTAAGGACGAGCTCGTGGCCGCACGGGGAGTCAAAACAATCCCATCTAATTCAATTACAATTACTCAAACATCGTTTTGGCCAGAGGCTGAGTGTCGCTCTCGCTCGGCCCGAAAATATTTAAATGCGAATCGATTTACCGGGATTCCCCGAGGCCCCCTCTGATGCCGGGCTCTGTTTCAGTGCAATCGTCTGTGGCTAATCGTCTGCTATTTGCTCGATGTCTGTGCGGTCCGTCTGGCCTCCCGAAATGCCGAAATACTCGCATTCCCATTCACAATCACATTCACATTCACATCGCCATGCACATTGTCAGACAGGACCATAAATTAGGCAGTTGCTAAGTGCTTCGATGTTTGCCTGTGGCTCCGGCTTTGCCTCTGGCTTTGGCTCCGGATCCAGCTTCAAAGCCCGCTTGGGTTCCGGCTCTTTGGGTCTCTCCAGCCAGGACAATGCCGGCCAAGATTTATACCATGTTCGCACTTTCTTTTCGCCATGTTCCCGACGCTTTGTGTTCAAATCCATGTGTCCAAATTAAAGCCTGGCCACGGGATTGGAGCATAAATTCAGACAGCCAACTGAAAAAAAATCGAATCAAATATTCAACTGTTTTGGCAGTGCGTTCGGTTTTTTTTTACTTTTTTTTTTTTTTTTTTTTTTTTTTTT
>VNJM01001428.1:0-85080 GCA_008042475.1 Drosophila kanapiae
ATATATATATATATATATATATATATATATACTATATATATTATACATATGTAAACGAAAATTCTACTTTATGTGTATTTTCCTTATGTTGGTTTTATGTTTAAATAAAAGTTTACACATATTTCGCTCTCTTTTAAATAAATAGGATTATTATTCACTGCCAAGTTGCACATAGTTAATTTTACTAATTATTGGTTCTTAAATTGTGCATAGAGAACCGAAAAAATTTGAGAAATATGTGCTGCTGGGTGGTTCGGATATCGAGATGGAACTGAGCAGCTGATCAGCAAAGCGATAATCGGATGTACAGCAATATCGGATATGTACTTTACTATGGAAGTGAAAGTAAATTTTTTTGTTTTTATAAAAAGTTAAATATATTCCTTCATTTAAAAGGTTTATATAATGTCATTTTGCAGTTACTCTATCCCGGTATACAAAATATAAAAAATCCGAAATTGGGGAACAAATTCATATCTACATATGTACATATGTACATACATACATGCATATGTAATGTGTTCCCTTTTCATTTTTGAAATAAGTAATTAGTTATAGTAATTTCATAGTATATATGTATGTATGTACATATGTTTGAAATTCGTTAGGATATGATTTGGAAGTTATATTTTATTATTATTTCCTTCGATTTTGATAAATAAATTTAAAGTAATAACTGGATCTTATGGTAAACTTCTGACTAAAACTATAATAACCGACTTAAGGAAATAATAATATAAACAATATTCAAATATGTAATAATATTTCGAATTTACTTACTTGACATTATTCTCAACCTAGATGGAATGGTAAGGTACCAAACATGTATTTATTATAAAAACGTAATAATGTCTTGTGTAATTTTAATTATTTTAATACCACAAGCAATCTCACGGCATTGAAACTTTAGCCTGGGGGAAAGTAATTCTATATTCTTACCATAACATTACCTGAAAGTCAATCGTCTTGTGTTGTCATTTTTCAAATAATAATTCTAAATAATTTAATTCACACACCAAAATATTATATACTTAATAAGATTAAAAATTAGTGGGCGGAGTTACACAATTTTTTCTACAACCTCTTCCTATTTTTAGTTAAGAGATATGTAAATTCGATTTATTATTTTTTTATGACCTTATTTTTGGATTTTAGAGTCATCTTATAATTAAGTCTAAACCTAAACCCAAGGTGAATAAAAGCATGAGGCGAAAAACTGTTGCTTTCCAGAAGATACGTTGCCTCCGGAAACAGGCGTTGTCATCCCATTGGTATTTGAGGAAGACGAAGCCGTCGCTGATGCATAGTTGTAGCTCATATATGGTGACACGGTCGCTGATATAGAGTCCGTAGCAAAGACAGAAGTATGACCAATACCCAAGTGATTGGAGTTGGATACACATGATGGCGAGTGACGAGATTCCATAGTGTGATGGTGGGCGGAGGTAACAGTGGCGATAGTGCTAGATGAGGGAGAGCCTGCAGAGAAATTCGAGGTGGATACTCTGCTTGAAGCTGGAACTGGAGGAGGTGGTGGTATTGCATAGGCAGATAGTGCCTCGTATCCTCCCGATGATCCACTACAATTTGCTCTTGAGTCTACGAGACTTACTGATTGTGGATTCCCATCATTTGTTACTAGATGGTGATGTGCTGGCGGTCGTAAGTTTAGATGGCAAGGATATAGCGAAGGTGGCGTTAGATCGCCACCCTGTTGGGATATTGGTGATATTGGTGGTGCAAGTGAAGAAGCAACACCAGATGAATGGTTAAAGCTAGGCATTGGTCCAACCGACCTGAAGAGCAACAAATTTTATTTTAAAAGGATTTAAAAATGATTTTAGAAGTAAATAACTATTATCTAACTAACTATTATAATATTCTTATTAGCATCAACAGAGGCTAGACTCTTAGTTTAAGAGCTTTCTGAATAAAATTTTGCAGATAGTCATTTTTTTTACCATATAGTTTATATGTTATTTCGGACCTGATCATCTTGCCTCATCTTTTGGCTATCAAAGAAATGATCGGATAATTTTTACAGCAAAATTTTAGCTCTGTTGTTTTTAACATATTTTCCTCTACTTCGAGTTAAATAAAATCTTTGATAACAGTTTAAGAATGTTATTGTTATTACTGCAATTTTAAATAAACTTCGATTGTAAAAAAAAATTTAAATAATGATACTCACGCATATGTATCGCTCATTGACAAGGCCGTCGCATGGTGCATATTAGAGTACATGGCACTCATTGAGCTACCGAAACCTCCAGTGCTGAAGTTTAGTCGCGGCGATAGGGTAGGAACCAACGTATGGGCATGGACATGGGAATGGGCATGGGCATGGGCATGTACATGAGGAGGAATGTTGTTTTGGTGATGTTGCTGGCCGGAAATTACATGAGGACATGGTGAACAATTGTCTCCGCTCCTTCTACAGTCTTCAGTGGTTTGCCCTTGGGTGTTATCAGCAGAGCTTGCATTTGATCTATGGTGTAAGGTTGTAGGTGCTGGACTATTGGTAGTCTCAATACCTGGAGCACCAGTGCAGCCCAAGATATTTGGCGAGGGTAAGCCAGTAATGGTACTGACAGAAGGGGCACCTCCTGCCACTGATCCTCCTAACATAGAAGAACAAGCGCTCAAGCTATTTGGACTATCTGTTAAAGAAGCTGTTGCTGAAGTGGACGATGAGGTTCCACTGGCTCCCGTTGAATTTGGTGTTCTTCGCTGATTACGCAGCTTCTCTTCGCGGCGCCATTTGGCACGCCGATTTGAGAACCAAACCTGTATTCTTGCCTCCGGCAGGCCAATCTTTCCCGCCAAGCGTTCACGTGCAAAGACATCGGGGTAATGAGTTCGTTCAAACTCTAAAAATAATTTAAAATTAGAAGAAGTATTGAATAAGTAAAGAGAATTCCGAAACACAATTACCAAGGAAAATAAAATCATTCAGTATAAATAAATAATGACTTAGCTTCAAACTATTTCAAATATATTTCTTTTGGACAGGCAAAGGACAAAGAAATGGGAGAAAGTTATAATTTCAGAACAAACGAAATTTGTACTGAATATCATTTAGAAATGTATCGGATTGAGGTGATTAAAGTGCAGATTTTGAATCATTATTACGCCAATTGCGTGCTTTTAAAAATTTGAAATTAATCCTTAAACACAGTTTATTTTCAATATTCGGTCAACTCAGACAGAGTTTAATCGATCTTAACTGTTTAAAAGTGTCATATTTTAGAGGCTTAAAATGAGGTGATTTTAAATTGAGGTGTTTTATTCAGCTTTATAAAACCGGTACGTATATTTCAAGGTAATATTACTAAGTGCTGAACCAGAATATATGCAACAGGCTGACGGAGGCTCCTCCAACTGCATAAATTTGGCATTTATATTCTTGATAAACAATACCAGCTATCTGTTTGTTGTCTGTCTACCGGTAATATGCAAACAAGTGTTGAAACTTTCAGAATATTTTTATTTTTATTGCAACACCGATATCTTTAGGTTCAGAAGCAAACATCTTAAATCGCATCCAAATCATACAACTACATTTTTATCTGCCATAAGACCGATCGGGGCCTAATTATACCTATTAATTAATAAGAACAATACGTCTTAGATTTCTTAATTCTAAATCGGACTAAAATACCATGAAAGCTATAGGTTAATTTGTATTAAAAGATAGAAAAATTAGAAAAGGTAGATGTTATTGAATATATAACTGCTTGATAAACTTTAATAAGCTTCCGGAAGTAAGCTTAGTTAGATATTAATTACTCATAAATGTATTATAGACCTCCAACAATTTTTAGCTTGGAAACGGTTTGTGTCAAGTGTATACCACCATTGGCTTGTTCAAACTTAATTTACATTTCTTACCTTTTTCGAGACTATCTATTTGGTCGTTCGTAAATGATGTCCTATTACGTTGTAACTTTCTTTTAAGTATAAGTCGAGCTTGATCATCCTCGTTGTTGTTTTCTATATTTGAAGGGCCACCATTGGAGTTATCTTCTTCATTGGAACCAGTTTCATCTGACTGATGTCCATCAAGCTCTATCGATAAATATACAAGAATATAGAACAGATGTGAAATATATGTATCTTTTATATGTATTTACAAGAAACTTGTGTTAAATGTTAAATATGTTATGTTTAATCTCATAAGGGAATTATAATTTTAGTCAAAAGTTTCCGAGACTATGAAGTATACGAATATGGTGCTATATAATGATCGGGATATAAATAGAAAAAAATATAGCTAACATAAAATTTTAAGATATGATAATTTGCTGTGATTCGTATTGGGCGCATAGAAATGTACAAAGTGGACTTAGCATAAGCGGTCACTTCAAATAAAAAACCGTCCAGGCATTATATATGTGTCAGCTTAAGCAAAGTGTGTGTGTGCGTGCGTATTTCGTTGCGGTCGTATGTGTACTTGACGTTGAATTATAGTGAATGTGACAGAGAAAATAGGCGCTGATATCAGAAATACATGCCGCCGCGGGATAGACCCTGTTCGTGTATCTGTTTCTGTATATGTGTCCAAAGTACATGTCAACCCGGCCAGCGAATTGCAATTTTCTGACAGCCTACAGCAACAGAAATAGTTACAACATCGTTGCAATGACAGACGTCGCAATCAGAGATCCCGGCAACAAAAAACAAGAACTAATTCTAGGTAGATATCTCAGGAAGAGTGGTAAGAGGATATAGATGAGCTTGAGTTTAAGGATAGTGCACAGTGCTTAAAATGAAAACAAATCAAATTGAAAATAAAATATTACAAAATAATTTCTCAAATTGTATTTCAATATTTTAACCAATTGATTTTTTTTTAAATCAGGAAAAGCGTATAGACAGATTTAAACAATTAAAACTATTTTGTATTTCAAATTCACTAATGATAATTGACAAACAAAAGTTGTCGGAAATAATATTAAAAATAAAAGTATAATTAGAATACCTCATTTGTCCGTTTGTAGGCTGTTTCCACCCAAACTAATTAGTATCTCAGTTTTTGAAATATTTTTTTAAATTACTGTGCTTAAGATTGTCCGATCATAAAAATCGATATCAAAAGGTCGCTTTATGAAAAAGGTGTGCAAAATCAATTGGTTTAGAATAAATGGGACGAAAGTAAAACCACGAAACCAGTGTGCAGTACGTTAAAGGCGAAAAGTAGATAAGACTTGAGAGATGGCATTCAGAGATGAGGATTGTGAAATATACAACTTTTATAAATATGTATTTTTCTGTAATCTATTTATGCACCCCAACAATCGTCACAAAAGTAGACTTCAACCCTAACCAACCAAAAATCTAAATCCTGACCATATAAAACCCATCGCTCTTTACCACAACCACCCTCGGAACGGTTTGTCGTTTAATGAAGTGTCATCGCCTGTAAAATGAGTCTGTAAATCGCATTAAAACCAACTACACGGCTACACGGGCTGAGGGTAAACCTGTCAACCTCTGTACAGTGGTAACGTTAGTGGTTGCCTATTGCCCCAAAGCTCTTATCTTTCTCAGCAAAGTTGGGGGAGGCTCACTTATGAAGAAACAGAATGAAAATGTAACACTAACAGTTTTCGCAGACAATTCCTGCGTTAGCGGTTTCGAGCTGTTTAACTACTTCTGATTTCGTTTCAGCTTACTGATCGAGATCATAAAAAAGTGAGATTTTATATATCTTTGTTCTTTGTTAAATTTGACATGTTTATATTATTTAGACATTAGAAAATTATTCAAATTCACAGAAATCCTATAAAAAAGTGAAAGATCGTTTAGATCTCAGAGACTATGAGAGCTAGCGCTACCAAATTAGTGACATTATTCATATCCCTTGAAATCACTTTATTATCGATATTATATAAAATAAGGTAAATAGATATGAAATCAATACATATGTATGTGTGGTCAGATGATAAAAATGGTAGTTATTTAACAATAAAGTTCTGAACTTCTTCAACATTTTTGTTGGCAGCAAAAATGGGTGCTGCTCAACATGTTCTTACCAACATTTGTCTCTATTCACGTGTTGCATAACATATTTCTAGCTAAATTTGTTTACATTTTTTAACATTCCCTTCTGCGCTTCCCCAAATTTGACTTTTGTTTTATTTGTATTTTACTTTGCTTTCTGTAGAAAGATATATTAATATTAACAAGCAAAACGATCCTATAACAGTTCTTATAATAAATGGTTTTTTTAGCCTGAAATCAGTTTCTATAATTTATTTTTTTCTATTAAAAATGGTCTCCCATTTGCAATATTATTTTTATAGCCTTAACTTATTTTTGTTTTGCGATTCCTTGTTGTTCTACTGGACTTTGTAATCTCCCTGCCAGGACCTTTTATTAAACTTATCTGTAAATCTGAGAGGACGCTTGACTTAATCAAGTTGGTCACGTGCCTATTGCAGTTACGCACGTTTAGTTCAGGACTTTTTATATCGAACAAAAACAAGAAATGGAAACAATACAGACTATCAAAAATAGAAGAGGCAAATTTGCAAATGCAAAATGATTTGGTTCCGATATTTTTATTCATTCGTGCGTACATATCGAGCAAAATTAAATTTCGGATAGACTGCTTTCTGGTTTTATTAGGTTGATCGGTTTTATCCGATCCCAATTTTAAATGTTACAATTATAATACTGCATGTGACAATAACAGTTTCTCCCTGTTAGTACCAACTATACTTATTATAAGCTCTATTTATAAAAACGTACACATTTTTTTAACTATATATTCTTCTGCTTTAGCCTCTGGTTTCTATTGATTTAATTTTTTTTATTTAAATTCTTTCTTTTCGGTTTAAGATGGACGCAATGAAGCGATCTTTTAATCGGCTCATTAGAAGTACGGAAAATTCGCATTTTCCCCATTTTCCCAAGTAATATTTATGTAGCTTTGCCATCCTTTGCTGGCTCGTCTCGTGGTGAACGGCTCGTCTTCTAGTTATCGCAAAATTTGTTGTGTTTATTCTTTTATTATTTCTGTATTTTCTTTAAACTTGCTTCAGAGCCAGGAAGGCTGCTTTCTTTATTTTTTATTTATATTTATATTTTGTATTAATTTTCTTATCTAATTACAATCAATTGAATTGAATGAATTTAATATGATAACGAACTGACATAAGCTACAAGCACAACTAAAAAAAACTTCTGAACAGTGAACTAACGGACATTATACCCTTGCAGGGTTTTATAATTTTAGTCAGAAGTATGCAACGCAATGAAAGAAGCATCACCGACTTTATAAATTATACATATTCTTGATTAGCACTACCAGACGAGTCGATCTAGCTAATTCAGTCTGTCCGGTAAGATGCCGGTACCTAAGGAGATGGTAAAACAAAAAATAAAAATAATTCCGAATACGCGAATACCATCACGATTTTCTATCGTTTAGAGCCATTTTCGAAATTAAGAAACACGCATGAAATTTTCAGGAAATGTGTCAAGACGGTTTGGTGTACTTAGTTACTTATATTACTTAATATATTAATATATTACTCAAATAAATTCATATATTCAAATAAATAAAAAGAACAATTTCCATCGGATCGATTATGTTTTTTAAATGTTAACTTACCTGAAACATTAACGAGCCACGAAAAGCTTATTATTTTGCTTGACATTCTCAAATTTATTTAATTAATTTATCTAATATAAATTCGGATATATTATTTATATATTAAAACTCAATTTGTGCTTTTTTGTAATTAACGATATACATACATAGGTAACCTTAAAATTCATACCTTTTTTTAAATGAACATCATCTGTCGTTGGACAGTTTCTCAAAAGATTTCCAACGTCGTTGGGTGGACTTAAAGGCTCCGGGTTTATAGTTGTTGATCGTGATGCTGCCGTAGTATATGCTAAGCTTGACGGTAATGTGATGTCTATTTCATTGCCACTAGTCAGTGAGCTTGAAAACCAAGATCCTGCAGGAGAATAATGTCTTGCAGGCCAGCCCTGTTGTTGTTGTTGTGGTTGACTATGCACCTGCACCTGGTTATGATGAAGATTTGAATGTGAGGCAAAGTGGCTGCTTGGCGTTTGATCCAGGGATGAAGAAGATGGTGGAGCAATGACTACGGGATCCAAGGACGATCCAGCTGCATGCTGCTGAGTGTTTAGTAGACGAAGCTTCTCGTAGATGGACTCCTGTTCGCTTCCCTCACCCGAAGTGCTGGCTCTTCCGCTTTCCGATGAATTTAATGGCGTTGAAGTCTGTATTTGATCGGTAACGTTGTTGATATTGCCATTTACTTTTGTGCTTTGCGCAGAGCTACTATTGTTAGTAGAGCTACTAGTTCCAGAGTTTTGTTGCTCCTTTTGTGCCGCCAAGTTTCGCAGAACTCGGTTTATTGATGAAACCTGTTCAACATTAGTTTAGTTTTCCATTATTAGATATTCTTTAGCTTAAGATCTTTACAATTTATATTCGGTTGCTTATTTTTATTCGAAATATATTCCATGCCTGCCTTTGACATCGCTTTTCAAACAAAAATTCAAAAGAGAATAAAAAAAGAATGAACGAAATAATGAACGAGCGAGTGAGTAAGAAAGAACGGCAGGGGCAAAAGTGCAGTTGAGTGGAAATATTAGGCAGAAAGAATGTCCTTAGCGGGGGGTAAACTTACAAAAAAAAACGAGCTCTGCCTTTTGTTGTATATACAGACAATCTATTCCGATTTTACATAAATATTCAGGAACAACAAGTGTAACTTTTACTAAGTAACTTCAAGAACTGTGCGACTAAAACTACAACTATCAAATGCCTAAACGTATTATCCTTCTTTATTCCTTTGTTCTTAACGATCTCACCCTAAAAACTATGTAACTACGAGAATTTTGGGCTCGAAACGTGATTTAGCAAAGCCGTTTTCCCCCCTGACACTGACGCGTGAATTTCAACGCTCAACGCTTAACGGTTTGTGGTGGCGACGCACTGCGGGCCGTATTTATTTAATATTGTATTTTTTTTCATACAATTTTTGCAAGAACTGATTTCCCTTTTCTGTCGTTTAATGTGCATAAAAGATTTTCCCTTCCATTTGAATGAACACATTTTCCACACAACTGTCAATGAGAAAAGAAAAATTGTAAGGCAAGCGGCGGTAAGACAACGGTCGGCCATCGGCATCGGTTGGAAACAAGGCTGTCACAATTCAATTGGCTTGCTCCATTTTTTCATTTCTAATATATTATAGATAAAAAAAAAAAAACTCAAATATACAAAAAACTTAAACAAGAAAGGTAGCTAACTTAGGTACTACCCTTGCAGTTTGATACTAAAAAATATAACGAAGTTATGTTAAATTTGATTACATTTACCTATTCCTATAATTTTAATTGATTTAATAAAATGAAACGCCTTGTCTGAAATAAATTCACGATCGTTCCTATAGAAGTAACATTGATAATATCTCTTTTTCATAAGCCTAACTATTCGTTATCAGATAGCTCGTAAACTAAGAGTCTAGATTGCATAGCAACGAACAGACAGATAGACGGACAAGCTTTATGAGGTCATAGATGGTTTATTCACTTCGTTGCAAAAAAAAATTGTAATATCCTGCAAGTATATAAAACTTCTAAGCCTTTGCATTCAGCGCCATGAGTCGTATATTGTTTTGTTTCGGTCAGTTGCCATTATGATGTTTTTGACTAAAGTTAACTAAACAAGAAAGGAAGCATACTTCTGGAATCCTTGTAGCTTGAATTTCGAATTTCAGGTTTGAAACCTGAAGAAGTACAAAACCTGAAGTGTATAAAAATACTTATATACTTCTCATACAAATTATACAATTAAAAATTGCTCTTAACGAGGTGAGTCAACTTAACGAATTTATGATAAACCATCTTTATTTTTAAAAATATTCTCATATTGTATAACATATAGTTTTTTATTAAATTTAAATTAAACGATTAAAATAATTAACTTGACCATCGGTCAAGTTGTATGAGAAGATAGAAAAATAAGCATTAGCTGGCTGTTTTTATTGATATAAGTTGTATGCACCTCCAGTAAACTTTCTTTAATCAATTTCCAATTCAATCGAATCTATCCGATTGCAACCCGCAAGGGTGCATAAAAATTGCTATCCGAAGTTTGCTTCTTGACTTTGGCTGCGGTGGACCTTTATGGAGAATTTACCATATACAATAATATATTTAAATATTTGTTTCTTTATTGGAAAGATCCTCATGCCATACAAGTTTAGATTGCTTTGAATAATCATAAATAAAAATTATTGTAAACAAGTCTTCTCTACTTACACTTGGTATATTATCATTCGTGCAAACATTCTCCTGAAGCAATCTATCACGAATTTCCCAAGCAAAAATACTCGGACATTCGCGTTTATATTGAGAAATTTTGCTAACTACTTCAGCGGTGGCCACGCGTGGCTTTGACCCTCCAATAGCCCGTGGTCGTATACTTCCCGTTTCATAGTATCTATAAAACAAAATCATTTAAGTACGGAACATAAAGAAAATCTCTTAAATAGTTGATATAATTTTGATTTTAATTATGAAACTTTTAAAACTATTTAAAACAAATCAGGAAAAAAGAAAAATACTTATTAATAAGTTATTTGGGTAACAACAAAATATATACACATTTAACTTAAGAGTTATGCGTTATCCTACCTGCCTAGAATTTTGCTCACACATCCATTTGAGACTTGTAGAATACGGGAAATATCACATGGTCTTGCTCCCGAATGTGCCAATTCCACTATTTTTTGTCGTGTTGAATCTGGCAATGGTCGACCGCCAACAAAAACGCCACCCAACTGATTTACTCCACTGTGGCCTGAAAATAAAAAAAGGTTGTATAAATAAGTTCAAAGGAAGCGTAAATAAATAAATAAATTTATGTGTATCCTAAAATTTTGTTATTGCTAAAAATGAATCGCATAAAAGTTAAACTTTGTATATCTGTTTCGGTGTCTACCTACATATGTGCACACGACATGGATGCTATTGCGGCAATGAGGCATATAATTCGATTTGTAACGCTTTTAAAGACATATAAATACAATACTTCTGTCGACCTAAGCCTAAACTTTAGTTAAATAATTTGATGTAGGGAAAGTAACCCAAACTGTTCATAAGCAAAACTATTTCGCGTAGTTTTGCAAAAGTATTGCGTTTGACACTGGATACACCACAATAATGTGTCCACTAGTATTGGCTATTGTGTAACAAATAGCCCAACTCTGAAAATGTATATATATTTTTTTACATTGTGAATGGTTTAATAATATATTTATCATTAAAACTGGAAACCAAATGTATAAATAAAAGATAGCAAAATTAATTTTTTTCATCATCATTTAGTTCGCCATAAAAAATATTTGCAGACTTATGACAAGAAGAATAAGGCAAATTTTTAATTTCACTTTAAATAAATGATTACTAAAAAGAACAAAATTTTCTCTCTTGATATATATATGATTTCACAGTGTATATTTCTAAAGTACGAATAAGAGTAGAGAAAGAATTCATAAAAAAGGGCTAAAAAGAAAAAGGGCGCACTTGGAGCGCTGTTCGGAGTATGAAAAAGAGAATGCTGTTAAGGGCTTCAATCGTTTTTCCAAGTATCGGAGACTTATTGAAATAAAATCCCAAAATCTGCGTATCAATTTACCGCTTTTATTGGTAAAGAAGTCAACGAAGCATCGTCAATGTATCTGCTTTTTGACAAGGGGCTAATCCTCCGAGTCGAGTAAGTTTTGTTTTTCAAGAACTGGAAAGGAATGCGTATGAAAATAGATTACTGATAACGACAACAAGGGACAACCATTTTAGGTATTTGTATTTGAAATACAGTTGTTACTTTTGTTAAGAATTCTTTATAGCGTTCCGCTTACCTATATATTGAATACTCGAATATAACATAAGCTCGAGTTTAGTCAAAGGTATCCATTGAACTTGTAATTGTAAATATGACTTTAATAAAAACATGGCAATGTTTATATGTTTATATGTTTATATATATGCAGACTGAAACTTGACAAATCCCATCCTAAGTTGTAAAATTACTGGAGGTGTATATAAATTTTGTTCAAAACGTTTTGCAATTATTACAGATTGTCATTTTAGATGCGGTCATAGAAATGGTCGGATCAAATTATCCCATTTTCGTTTAAAGATTAAGTTTTATCAATTATTTGTATTATTATCTTTAGGGTACATAAACCTTGACTTGCCGAAGGTACATTTTTTTCTTGTTATGTTTACCATCCCATCTTACATACGAATTTTACATCTACCAATAGAACAAGAGCGGGGAACCAAATATGATAGATGAAAAGTTGTTCATCTTGACCTGTCTAAGGGGGTATACCAGTGTGACACAAAAAATGTTTTTTGCTTATTTGATAGTTTATAGTTTTAAAAATATTCTCTGAAAGCCAGGTTAAATCTTGAATACTTTTTTAACGGCAGCGTTCTAAAGGGCGATCTGTCGCAAAGATGATAACCTCCAACTAAAACTTTAAGCGTGTTTTTCTTAAAGGACTTTTTTTTAATTGCTGAGATCATAGCTCAATGACAACTTGACCGATCGTCTTAAACTGAGTATTAAATATATTTCTTTTTTTTTGATTGGTTAAAAATCGTAAATTTGACATTAAAAAACGACAACGACGAAATCTTGCCTTTTTCAGTACTACGCCATTTTGTAAGTTTCTTACATTTTTTTTTTAAGATCGTAAGTCATTGAATAGGTAATACCTTAAACTTTGGTTCAAGTTCTCATTCGGCCGGACAATTTTTATTGTCGCTGCAAGCTCGTCTTTGTTAGCTGATCGCTGTTAGCTCGTCGCGATAGCTTGTTACTGTAAGCTTGTCGCTGACAAATCGTCGCTGCTAGCTGGTCAAATCGCTACAGCGATGAGGTAGGGGCGAGGAACTAAGATAATTTTGATTGATAACTTTAAATCATCAATCTGACATTTATTTTTTGTCACAACTGTTTATAAACTTTGGCAAGCTGAAGTTAGATTTCTTTTTTGATGTAATTGCACTGAAAAAACAATACATAAGAGAAGTATCTGGGCTCCGCTGGTCTATAGTCTTGTCGCTATATACTCTAGCCATTATATCATATATATTATTATTATTCTTATTTGCAAGTGTATTGTAATATCTGATATTAAGAAATAAAATAGGATTTAGTAAAGCCACATTTTAAATAACTACATTATGTTATAATTTTTGACAAGATAATCATCTTGTCGCATTATATTTTTTAATAGAAAGTCCTGTTTATAATGTTTATAATTTTGTTTGCAAGCGATTTGTGATGGTGCACCGATCGCTTTTATAGACAGGTCTATAGTACCAGCCACAAAAAAAGTGGAAAAGTGGGTAACAGCTACACACTTGGAGTGAAAATGCTGAATATTGCAATGTCACGAGAAATTGCACATGCGGAATAACCACGAATGTGGTAAATACTCTAGACCTGGCTATTAAAGCGATCGCTACAGGTAAAATTACCTAACCATTTTCAGGTTACACACAAAAATGCAAAATATTTATTTTTTTTTTGTTTGCAGTAATTGTAGTAATACAAACTTAAAAATACGTAAGCAAATATATTTTCATGAAAATCTTAGAAGCTATATAGAAGTATATTTATATGTAACTTCATGTGTTGGCATAAGTATTTTGACAAGAATTCTAAACTTAAAACTAAAAGTATTTATTTAACAACAGTAAGAAAATGTAGGAGAATTTAGTAAAATATATATCCTCCCTTCGATGCAATTACTTTTTGGAGTCGTCTTGGTACTGAATCCACTAATTTTTTAATTATTACTGGAGATATCTCTTCTCAAATGGAAGTGACCTCTAAAATGGTTTCATCTCTAGTTTTTTTTTAAGAAAATATCTCTTGCTAAAAAAAAATCCACGTTTTCTATAATATTTAGATCTAGATTGTGAGGTGGCCAGTTTAAAATGTTAACACCAACATCATTAAAAAATGTTGTGATCATACGAGCTTTGCCTGTTACAAGATGAATGATTCCCCAATGAGTTTATCACCGTGGTAAGATATTGCCCTTGGTTCATCGATCCAGATATAGGAACAAAGTCTCCTAGTCCATTATACGTAACACAGCCACAGAACACTACAGTGTTCATGGGTCATTTTTTGGCAGACGGGACGTTTTTTGCTTTGAACCTTAGGCAATTGAACAAAAAAATTATTTTTCGATTAAATATACTCAAAAAAGCTTTTATCGGTCCGCAGAACGCTCCTGGAGAACTCCTTTGGCTTGTTTATATGCTACTTAGCGAAGGTCAGACGTTTAAGCTTGTTAGCCCTTGTCTTAACGTTTTTAAATCTGCATTTCTTAATCGACGTCGGATTATGCGCTCACTTATTTGATTTTCGGCTATAGCATTCCATTGATTCCATTGAAAAATGTTTTTTTGAAATCCCCTTAGAAGGACTCGGTCTTCGGCAGGCATTGGATTTCCTTAAGTTTCTCACGTCATTATGTTTCTTAACCTTATTAATTTGGTAATGCACGGTTTAACGCAAACATAATAAATTCTTTTGCTATGTCTTTCCAGCGTTAAGCTTTGCTACGATTGATGATCTTATAACAATACTCAATACATCTGTTGGTTTTTAACTATATTAACATAATAATATTACTGTGAAGTTTTAGGTTAAGTACAACACGAATGCAAAAGGTAATTAATGCTAAATTGAGCTTGCTTAGAGCTAAAAATATAAAGTTTCTCTTGTACATATTCTTAGAGCAGTTAAGTGGCGATATAAAGCAATATTAGGATTAATTGTCACAAAAATATTTCCTCAAAATAATTATGCTAGTGTATGCATGTATTTCAATATCCAAAATGATGTCTAAAGAAATAACATTTATTTTGAGGGATTAATAAAGTAATTGCCACACAAATAATTTTGGCAAAGGAACAACAGTTTTTTGACAGTGACTGCTGGACCCTCTAGGGGACTCAGATCCTTTTTGCGGGGTAGGGAACAGAGACTTACCTTTGCCTGTACAGAAAAGGGATCAGTATAGGGGTTGGTCTTCTAGGTACAATGAACCAACAGCGCTTGGTCGTCGCTAAAGAGGCTCATTTGGCATTTGTTGAGTGCATTGTGTACTTTGTATTTTGTAAATTTTTTCGACTTCAACTCTCAATACCAATAATTGTTACTATTTGTAACGACATCACACGGAAGCGGTCGGGCCGTCAGGCCGTCGGCATATACACACTTCAAGTTCATTATTAAAAGGTGGAAAATTATTGTATTGATTCACAACAATAGCACAGAAGAAGAGTACTTAACAGCTCGGTGAGCTAAGGGATCGTTATTGAAAATGGGACTCGGGGTATACAAGATATAGCTCATAGCTTGCCGTACTATTGTGTTAATAGTAATTGGCAGCATGTGTGCGCGATTTCGAGTCATCCTATTGAGCTCTATATTTTGTTAAGACACGTCAAGCTATGTATATTCACACCATTGAAGAATTGACACAAAAGAGTCGAGTTCGCCATATCATACGAAATTTTTGCAGAGATGCTGTCTCAATTTGCTGGTTGTTTTTTATGAGAGTTTTAGGTTGGCTCTGCCATGTCTTAAATTATCTAAATCATTATTTCAAAATTGTAGAATTTTAAGGTATTTCATAGAACGAAATAATTCTTCCAAATACGTGAACTTTTTATTAAAAAAAAAATCGACTTTCTTTGACTTTGACTTTGACGACCTTGACGACTTGACTTTGATATTTTAGCAACTTAAGTACTTGAGACCATTATTAAATAGTATATCTGAAATTGTGAAAAAAATTTTTCTTATAATGTCATACCAAATCTGAAAATGGTGGAAGTGTGGAAATGGGAATAAAGATAATATGTTTTGAAAACGTACATTCATCATCAGTTAAATGGTAGTAAGTTGTGGCAAAGTACGATGATGTAGAATGGGGCTGTGACGCTGTAACGCTCGCTTCCACTGATTCCATCGTAGTTGATGTCTTCCCAGGAATACCTCCCAGACCGCTACCATTAGCGGCACTCAAACAGGGTAGATTTCTCATTGCAATCACATTGTCTATATAGAAAAAAAAAAAAAACAGAAGACCATAGATAGAAAATATATATCGTGTCAACAGCATGGTAGTTATATGAAAAATACTTAATATTATATTACAAGTTATATCAAAAACTTTTAACTTAAATTATTTGCAGACTTTGTATGGAAAAGTTGGAAATATTTTTAAATCAAAACCGGCCAGCAATGGTCTCGGTGCCCGAACACACTTCGACTTTTTACATAGACAGCACACGAACATTACCGAACGGCTGAGTTGAGAGAGCAAAGAGAGTCAGTCGCTCACATAGTTTCAAACAAAGCAGGTCTCTGTCGCACTGAGCAGCGCTTACACTCCAAAAATAGTTTGAACAGAAAATTAATGCTTTAATCACATTAATAAATAATACTTGAATTTAATATTATTTTGTTTTCTAACAATGTTGCCTTATACATATTTATGGGAATCCACATTTTCCACAATGAAATTAATAAAAAAAATGTCCTTCACCAAATACTATTTGTATAGCAGTGTGACAGTGCAGAGCTCATTAATACACACGCATTGGTGTCGCGCTCCCTTCTTGGACGGTCCTGCTTTAAATGAACAGAGATTTGGCGACCGATCAGTAATTATACATGCTGATGACAAACCCTCTCTGTTACTTCATAATAATCATAGATAATTTAAATATTAAATCAAATTTAAGAGGGACTTAAACACAGTATATAATAACTAGTGTCTTAGTTTTTTTTTTATCTTTTCAGATAGTCTTTTTTCTATTTTGAGAGTAATATATAATAACATATAATAATAACATAATAATACATATGTGGAATCGGGCTTGCTGCGACCAAAAACTTATGTCTGTCATAGAAATGATAGCTCCTGGAACTCGTAGTTTGTATTTCATATCGAAGAAAACTTACTGGACTTACATACTTAAAAAACTTACAAAATCTGACCACTAGATTTTCATAAAACTAAAAACAAAATTATATCTGAATGAAAAAAAAAATAAAAGAGCTATAGATGAGTGTGTGCGACTGTGAAAATGAATAGGCCATGTCTTTATAATGCCCAACTTTATCAAAAACTTAAATTAAACAGGGCGGAAGGCAGAGGATAAAGTTTACAAATGAAGACAATTGTTACTAGGAATTAAAGACAAGTGATGCCAAGAACATGTTAAGCAACACCCATTAATAATAAAGCAAATCCGCCGCACAAATCTAATTTTTTATACAGGAATAGTTTTTATAGCCGATCCTTGTACCCTAACAAGGGTATTACTATATGGCTTAGTGTCAATCGACAATGTATGTTTAAGGCAGTAGGACCATATAAAATATATATATTCTTGATCATGTCCGTCTGTCCGGCCGTGTGAAACAACTGATCTCAGAGCTACTAGAGCTATCAAATTTGTTTTAGAACTTTGCCAAACTTAACAACAAAAACTTAACAAATATGGTTAATTTGTTTTCAGTAGTATGCAGCTGTAAATCCAATTGGCTTCCGTCAAAGTGTTCCATATACGACTAAGTGACTAAAAATATCGGCAGCTAGAAATAGCTGTTCCATACAAACAAAAGGTAGGAAGAGATATTTAAGCTAATAATAATAATTATTAAAAGAAAAAAACATTTAATTTCCAGAACAAATTTACCGAAAGAGTATACCAGGTTTAAATTCAAGCGTAAAATATTATTTGGAATGATTATCATTGGCAAGGGAGGAGGTAGATGTGGACAAATTCTTTAGCAAACTTGATCTGCGTGCAACTGATATGAATGTTGTCACAAAATTTGGTAACCGTTGCTATTATAGCCTTTGAGATCTGTGTTACTAATTTTAGACCTTTGCAGAAATCCTTTGAAATCAATCATTCAAAAATAAAGCTGGCGACTTATTCGGGCGGCTACCTAGCCGACAAATATATATATATGTACATATATATCTAGAAATGTGGTCATACAGTGGTAAATTGAATTCCCAAAGTGTCATACTAAAAAGTGATGCGTTTTATATCATCACATAGCTATTCGAACCGGGTATCTCACATGAGCACACTTGACTATACATTTCTTAGCTGTTTTTTATACATTTTCCTATCTTGCCCTACCGACATTTATACAAATGGGTATAGAAAGAAGACTATCTGCACTAACTAAGAAACTGATTTGCGTAGAAAGGGACCGAGGGACATGGCTAGATCGACTCAGCTGTTGATGTTGATTATAAATATTTATTTTATGGGGTCAGAACTATTCCTTCACGGTGTTGCAATAATACGCTGCAAGAGTATACAAAATGTAGTTTTCATCTTTTTCTGGATTTTTATATCTACACCGAGATGTGGCAATTTTAAATTATTTCTGAATTGCGGATTTTTGTTCACAATCTACCTATAAAAGGACCAGACAAAAATCTTCGGCAACATTAACTTTATTGATGTAACTTTTATTTTTGTTTCAAGCTAATAACGGTTGTTGACTGTTATTGTAACACTATAAATGTATTTAAGCTTCGGGCTGCCGAAAGAAGTATCATTTGCGTTTTTTTTTTAAATTTAAAACATAATAATAGTTTTAATTGGTAAACTGCCTTTAAACTGATTGCATCGAGATGTGCTTGAAAACTAGATGATTTATAAATTTTCATTAGGGAAATTTGACACATAAGATAAATTTGGAAAACTTAACTTAGCTTACCTTTGTGCGCCATGTCCTCCAAGGACGGCAAGCGCTCAATCAACGTTCCTGTTGACCAAGGCGGAACTACTGTGCCTATGGCCGTCGGTGTTGGTTGTAAAGTAAACATAACTAAGTTTTGATCTTTCACTATATAAACAACGGCTTCCTCCTATGAAGCGTTTTAAAGTCGGTATCGATATTGATTTATGATTTGATATTTACTTTTTCGTACAAATAGCTTAGTTTCACGGGAGTTTTTACTGTTCGATTTCGTACTGCCCACTGGAAGAACTCTGACAGCGGGGCGAACCTTAAATTAAATTCAATTATAGATATACATATATATGTGCAAATGGTGTCGGCGACGTTGTTGATTAGAAATCCATTGATTTTGGCAATAATAAAGACCTCAAAGGCATACAAATTAGGTTGAGTAGTTGTTTATGTTTGTTATGATCACTTGTTCCTTTGATTTTATAATAACAACTTCGTAACACATTTATAAGTATATGCCTGTTCTGACATATTTATTATATTTTCTCTATACATCAACGGTTGCAGCGATATTAATAAATTATTATTATTATTATATATGTGTATATATCGAATTTAGCGAACTCGGTTTTTCACAGGACACGACGGCCACGAAGAAACTGGAATTTATTTTTTGTTGCGTAAGTGAGTCCGCAGAAAGAATCTTACGGACATAGCCTGTTTGCGCCACGGTTCCGACTATGCCGAACCCATCAAAAGGCATCCATGGGAATCATGGCAATATTATTGTTGTTCAACAAGGTGGCATGTGATTGGTTAAGCCGGGAAACTGGCAAAGCACCACCATTTGCCAGAGGAAAATGATTTGGTTGGTTGCCTGTTAGCAACAACAGTTGTCGCATTCGCACTTAGGTAAATGCATTGAAGAAAAAGGTAGAGTAGCCTACTGCAGTTCTTACTTAAGTTTTTGTATTCAAAAAGACAGATAAATAAAAAAAAAAATACATATAATAAATTGTATAATAGATATATATAAATATGTATAATTTAACTTTGATTTTGTTATCCCTACTTTAAGGGTTTAAGTCGCACCTCATCCCTGTTTAAGCCCGCTAGCGTGCTACCATTAATTTGAATTAAATATTTTCCAAATAATCAAGGAAGTTAGTCATTGTCCAATGGAATTGTTTCATTCCGATACAAAAGGAGCGCTCTTACATTTCCGGCTTCCGTTAACTACCCGCATAGCTTCCTCTGTGAAACGAGTTGCACTTACACCTACAAACAATGCGTGGGCGCAACGAATGTTTAGTACAAAATGCCGTCAAGCCCAAATACGAAAGGTTACACCCACCAGGCTGGGTCTCACATGTGAATGCTCGAAAAGGTTTCGTCCTGCTTTCGCCTTTGCCCAATCATCAATGCTTCGTCTTACATGTCCGAAAAGGACGGCACATAAGGGGCGTCCTTTTTTTTTTACTCTAGGTAATGCCTTACAGAAATTGTTCACCAAAAAACTGATATACTACCCATAACATATCGGGCAATACTTACATTTCTTTAGCAAATAAAAAATAATAAATATTTGTATGCAGTTAAAACAAGATTTTGTTAATATCAAGAGTGAACAAATAAAGAATATATTCCATTTTTGAGTTTCAATAAAGATTTAGAAATTAAATTGTTTACGCAAGTCAACATTTAATTTTCCTGTACAGCACAATATCTTGATAATTATAAATGAAACAGAAAAACTTGCATATAAAACGTAAATATTTGTTTACGGTTAAGGAAAAATAATTTTGTCAAAATTGCTTACGCAAGCCAACATTTGAATACTCTGCAACTGAATAGCAAAATTTCGTAAAATTAGTATTATAACTTATTGACAACCAAGAATGTAAGAAACATGACAAGGGAAGCATCTTAGACCCTATAAAGTATATATTCCTGATCAGCATCACTAGGCAAGCCGCTTTAGCAGACTTAACAGATCTTAGAGACTATACGACGCATATCAAATTTGTTTTAAATATAAAAATAATAAAAAACATATAAATAAAAATTAAATAAATAAATATTAAATATGGATTTTTCTCTGCCTTCTCCTTGGCAAAATCTGGTCATCAATTAGCCAGACAAGTCTTTTAATTTCGCCCACAATGCTATGGGTATACATACGGGTGTCTCACAGTGGACCACACTGTAGCTTTCTTCTTTGTTTAAAATAGTTTTTTGGTTCAAATAATTGAATATTCCTTAATTAGCCTATCAAGCGACTTCTCTACCTCTTCTGGGTGCTGACCGTCAATTAGCGAGTGAACGTTGTGAGATTCTTTAGCCAATAGCAAAAGTTTTGCTTTTATAGCATTACTATTATTTAGAAGAGTTAAGTAAGTGAGTAAGTTAGAACTTATTATAGTTTTGCCTTATATTAAATACACAGAATGCATTCATATTATTTAGAATACAAGAATACATATTTATTTAGAACCTCGAGAAAATATAAATGTTGGTATGCTGAAATAAGCTTCTACTATTGTTTAATTTTAAAAATAAATGAAGCTAACTTCGGGAATCCGAAGGTTTTATATCTCTGCTGTTTGCAACTGGATCGACTCGTTTTAAATGTATCGAAAAACCTTACTAAAGGGTATAAAACATTTATGAATAAAATATCAAACTATTTCTAAATTTCCTATCTTCTGATACAAATTGGACCGTTTCGAAATTAGTATGGGTAAAACTTTTGATATTTATAGTATACAATATAATTGGTTCGTATACCTTTCTGAATCTTTAATTTGCGGTAAATGTATTTTTGATTTCCATTGATTTCTTTGACTATAGTTAAACATATTTCACATTAAAAAAAATTTAATTCAATAACTTAGGACATAGATAATAGCAGTAAATATATAATCCTGATCAGCATTAACAGATTAGTCGATCTAGCCATGTCCGCCAATCTGCTCTCTCAGTTTTTGAGCTATCTGAAGTAAATTATCTGAAGAATTCTGCTTACAATTAAATGTATACTTTCTGATGTCAGTGATGTATTCTTCACTGCCATTTATGTATGTCCTAAGTTGTTGAATTGAAATTTTTTAAATATGTTTAACTATACTCAAAGAAACTGCAACTACTACTTTGAAAATCAATCAGCAAATTAAAGATTCAGTAAGGTATACGAACTAATTATATTATAAACTATAATTATCACAAGGTTGGAATCATAACAATTTCGAAACTATTCTATGGATATTCGGAAAATATATAAAATAAAATTGATCAAATATGCTCCTATGTAAACAAGGACTTTAAAAGTACATGTTACATTTTTACAGAAAATTGATTTATTACAAGTTTGTGAGTAAAAGCTCAAAGATAATTGTTTCATATTTAATGAAATATATTACACAGATTACGCATCTAAAAATTTTTTCTAGAGATGGAGATAACACAAATATGTTTTAGGAAAATTAACAAAATGTTGCCTAGCACGGGTAAAAGCAGTCCCCTCATATTAAAGCTGTGCGTCCTGCAATCGTCTTATATGTTCGCGTTAGTGCCAAAGCTGAAACATAGAGCTTAAGCTGTATCGCAAGCGCCACGTGCCACGTGCACGGCAACGATTGTACTGCTGGAAAAGCACTGCAAATATTTTCCGCTACGGCTTAGTATGCTGGCTACATCTGCACACAGAATAGATAATACGGAATCATGAGATTTACAAGATCTTAAGATTTAAGATATATACTAAGTTTCACAAAAGGATCCACAGATTAGATAAAGAAATTTTAAAATCATAATTATTATTAAGAGAATATTAAAAAACAAAGACAATTTCGTTGTCTTTGTACGAGAACCGGTAGTAAAATTTCATGATTTCATGACCTTTACAATATTAGTACAATAACACGAGCAAAGAATAATTTTTGGATATTAATATCCTATTTTAGTAAAATGATTTTATAATTTGATAATTTTGATATAACATAACTACTTATAGATATACTGGTTGTTTGATAACTTTCAGTACGAAAAGAACGATCCAAAGCACTTTAAGATTTATTAAACGGTACATGGAAAAGAAACGATATTGTTTAAGAAAAAGCGCCGGTCTTATCTCTCATATTTCAAACATTGCCTTGCCAAAGCCCTTTTTGGCTTTTCCCTTTCCCTTCAAATAATTCCATTCCGTGTGAAGTCTTGCGGACTGGCGATAAAAAGAAAGGACGATGCTTTTTTATATATCAGGCACAACAGCAACTGGTGTACTAAGTGAACACCCTAGCAGAAATGGATGGAGTAGCCATCTCTGGAATTGAGACTTTTTTCTAGATCTTAGATCTTGATTGAAGCTAGAGAGGGTGGTGAGGCGATTTATCCCATGCGTGTCAGGCATGACGCTTAACGCATAAACGCTTTAATGATTTTGATTAAAAGTGTAAGTTAAAAGAAAAAGTTTAAGTGTTCAAAAGTAATGATGTCTTATTTTCCATAGAACTACTAATCTGTTACATTAAATTATAAAAAAATACATTATAAATTAAAATATAGATGATACGTTTTGAAAACATATTTTATGCTACTTCTAGATATGCTAGCTAATGGATAACTTTAGTAAAAAATTAAATTATGTAAAAATAAAAAAGATTTCTCATAGTTTATAGTATTACTATCTTAAAAATAAGTTTAACGGATAGGTTAACATGCAAACTACAAGTATATACGAGCTAAAGCTTCCCTAAACTAATTTTCATGCTTGCCTAATATTACCTTAAATAACAGAAACAAGCTTATAAAAACATATAGATAAATAACACGTTTAAGCAAGTGTTTCTAATAAATATTACCTATAGTTTTACTTAATTCTTTGTAAACCAGGTATAAATAATTTCATATTTAGCATATTGGTATGATTAAAATCAAGAATAATACATTTCGACCAATCCTTTCAAATCACAGCATGGTTTCTTTTAATTACGTATGGATGTCACCCTTAAATTCCCTTGCCTAGTATAAAAAATGTAATAACCTCTTCCCTTCGCATTTTTTTTTCCTAATGGAACGTTTAGGGTGTTGTCGATTGGAATACGTTCTTTTCTGCGTGCTTTGTATACTCTTAAGGAAAATATTACTATTAAGTCAGAAGTTTGCTCCGAAGAACCTTCACTGTCATTCTTGGCCGTACAATGTAGTATTTGCATATATTTAGCATCAGCAGCCGAGCCTAATTCCATGTCCTTCAGTCCGTTCTTACGAATACTGGTCCAATCGATTTAATGCCATCTGTATGAAACATTTTACATGGAGTATATAATCGTCGGTCAGCTTAATTTCGAAACATATTAAGTGTTAATCGAAGTCAGAGACAGCAGGAGAGTACGTACATACATATGTAGGTGGTCTTTTCTGGGCGATGGTAATGGGAGGAGCGTCCACTGTATGCTCAAAATAATTGAAGCATACATCAGTGGATGTGGGATGCCACTTTTCAGATGAAGGGGCGTAAGTCCCCCGTGGACGCGCACACATATGTATATTCTCTGTGCGTGCTTTTCTTTTTCTCCAAAAAGGATTTTCCTGTTGTTTATATTTGGTTGGCTGGCAAAATGCTTGGTTGTCTGGTCTTGGTCATTGTTGGTCCATGAGGCAGTCGGTGCTTTAATTGTTTAATGGGTCGTTATTTAAATTCCCTTGAGAGAACTCCTCTTATGTGTAAGTCGGCGGCTGTGCAAACTGCTTTTCAAGTGTGATAGTTGCACAGCTTTTTTTTTATGGAAAGCTACTGACTGCAAAATTTTGCAACATTGTACATATATACATAATTCATATAAAACGGCATGAGTCTTGATATAAAAATATAAGAAGAAAGAAAGCTAATTTGGGCCGAATTTTATACACCTTGGAAATAATAATACAAATAAAATATAGCAGACATAATATACAGTGATCCACTTTTGTACGTTCCAATATATTTATGTATGTACATATATACTACATTCAATTTGAATAAGATTCTAAAAGTTTTAACACGATAGAAGTCAGTACCAGGATCGCCGACATTTCTTTACAAAAATGTTGTGAACGAAATTGTAATTCATTTCGTTTGGGAAGCAGTGGGACAAAAGAAATTCAAGAAATTTTATTTTTTAGGATTAAAAATTTTAATTCAAATGCATTGGGCTTAATTGGGGGCCTCGCTTGTACAACTTTTATCAATTTTTTATAGGGTCAGAGATCCAAAGTCTAAGGGCAACAAAAAATGAAAGCATAATTTTAAATTGTCTGAGGATCAAGCTACCCTTAAGCTTACATAGCCATACACATTAAATGAAATATGTTTGTATTATATTCGAGTTTTTCTCAGTGACTTATGTGTAATATTTTTCCCTAATGAATTGAAAGTAACGTCAATATAGGGCTGATGGCAGCGAGCGACACTTGCCACCCCTTTTATTTTGGCAAAATTTGATCCTAATCCGCAGATAATATTTTTCAGAATTTTCTCATTTCACTCGGTTGGGTTTAATGCGATTTAATCGCATGCCTCCTGTATATTAAATGGTATTTGCATGCTGATTTAAAAAAAGAAGATTAATAAGAGAAACGAAAAAGAAATACGAGAAGCAAAAAGCATGTACCAATTTAAAATATTTATTGATTTAATGATTAGAAATAGGTCAGTATAACATATCTGGATAACAACAATCTGGAAAAATATGTACTAAACTTTTAACTAAAAAGGTTAGAGAAGTATTCAAGTAATACATTAAAAAATTATCTTTGGATGTTTTATAAAGCGAACTCTTATTTTCTTTTTATTCGTTTTTTCTTTAAAATGATAATTAAATGTTATTATATTATATATGTACGTTTAAAATAATGTCTTTGTGACTTACACATAAAATATGAAATTAAATATGCGTGTATTATATATTAAAATAAAATTTTCTTATATATTTATGGCAGATAATTAAATTAAATATATATATAGATAGACCGTAGCTTTACATGTGTTACAATTTAATTAACGGAGTAGGAAACTCAAGAAGAATGATTTAGCCATTTGGGACTCTCAAGAGTCCACACACTATATAACAATATATACAAATTTATTTAAGAGAAATCGCTTATCTAGAGATTTTTAAAATGGGCATTCAGATCGTCGGAAACTTTTGGGTCTTTATTATGTCCTCGCAATACTTTGATTTTTTTTTTGTTCTTCACAGCGTGCAAACAACAAAAGAAGCCAGCATGGGAAAACTTAACTTTAAAAACTCTTCGATCTTAAGATTTAAGTAACGATCAACCCCTAGAAGTCAAAGAAGTAGGGATGCAGCTATCGATTGTCGTGTGAAAACATGCAATTATGGTTTTTTTGTACTTATTTATTTTGACTTTCTGCATTTAGGTTTGTTTGTTTTGTTTTCATTCACACATATTTTGTATGTGAATTTATGTACGCTTTTCCAAAAACACAACAGAAGAGTGGGATCAAGAATATGTTTTAGAAGCTACGGGGTCTTTTTTCGTTTTTATTTTGTGTTCTTCTAACTATGGGGTGCCAGGCGAGATTGTATGTAATAGGCATTAAGAGATCCCATATATGTATAGTATATATATTATTGATCAGCAATACCGGGCGAGTCGATTTAGCCATGTCCATCTGTCCGTCCACCCTTGGAAATCCTGAAAAACGTAAATATATATGAAATAAATACATTTGCGCAGACTTGCTCTAAACATTATGAATGAGATAAATACGAGTTAAACAATAAAGATTCTGTGTAAGCTGAAAATCTGCAACATTTGAGTTGGCTGCACCAATGGGTGCTGCTCAACATTTGGGTGTTATTTGGGTGTTGCCTAACATATTTCTGGCAACATCTGACTTAATTTGTCAACATTTCCTTCTGTCTTCCGGCAAAGATTAAGTCATTAGCCACGCCAATGTGCATTAGCCACGCCACGCAATGAAAGTTCATGGTTCAAAATCTGGCAGCCGTTTTAAAACTGGTATTTTGTGTTTTTTGGTTGTTGTTACCTTTTTGAATGTTTTAACCTTTTTTGCAGAGCTAGGCTTGAACTGATTGCATCTTGCTATGTACGTTTTGGTTTTTCGAGCTCCGATTCTCACGAAAGTCTTGCAATAGTTTTGTTACAGGAATATTTTGTAATATTTTTCTTTTCAAACCACTGACTTGATTGTTTGCTAAACTTTTTGTTCTTTAAGCAAAGTAAAGGCGGAAATAGTGTTTTTATAAATAAGTACTGTGAACTTGTTAATAGTTTCAATTTCGTCCGTCTTTTCGTCTTTTCATTGTATAATAATTTTAAATTGGTACTTCCACCAACAGTCCGGCAACTTGCTTATTTTTCAATTCGACAGGAACTTGTAAAAGTGATAACAGGAGCACCGATTTTGTTATCGTAATATTTGGTGATTTTTTTTATAGCTTAATCTTGATTGTTTAAGAAGTAAACAGACTGTATAAACGAATTTTTTACTCAATTGTTTGATTGTTAGCAAAATGATGGCAGAAATAGCTTCAATCAATATGAAGCATTTATTAAAAGCTTATATTCCGTCCGTTTTAATTTTTAATTATTTTTTAATTATTTGATGTAATGTCACCATTTAAGTTACTAAATTTAACACATTTATTTAAAAAAAAACTTATAAAGTTAGGTTATGTGAGGTTAAGACGGCTGCCAGGCGTTTTCTGGCACACGTAGACCTTCATATGTATTTAGGTCCATTGTGATACCGTGGAACAGAAGAGGTGCTGAAAAGTACCGGAAAAAAGTTTTTACTGCTGAAATCTATACAGAAACATGATAACGACGATGTCGACAATGCCTTGAAATTTCAATTAATAAATATATAATATATATAATATTATATGTAATATATGTTATATAAGAAGTCAATTCAAAAATATTCAAATATACATACAGCCATCGAAAGGTATTGTGACTTTTCGATCTTCAAATATACTGCCCCGTTAATTTAGTATATATTTTCATTTTTTAATTTAAAAAATGTCCTCGTTAAAAAATGTATAAACACATATTTTAACTTTCTTATTATTGTTTTAAAAGTTAGAAATAAAATATATATATAATATATATATATAATATATATATATAATATCTATAATATATATATATAATATATATAATATATATATATTCAAAAATGGTTTAAAAGAAAAATAAAAAATGTATACATATTTACCCTTTTATTGATCTTTGATTTTTACGTTTTTGAGCTTTATTCTTATTTGCGTGCCTGGTTTTACCAAAATCTCATATACGTATAACAATTATTTATAGGGAAATATACAAAGCTGCATCTATCTCTATATTTAGTGACATTGAAATAAGTTCAATTTTAATTTCCACATGTAAATACCAAAAGTTATTGTAGGATGGCGGGTAACTATATTGACACTCGAATTTCATTTGTAAATTATTACAGACACACTTAAATTCGTTGTTCGATGGCGCTTACCATATTGTCACTCAAGTTTGATGGCGCCACCTATACTTGAAAGGTATTCTCTATTCAAGCGTAAAGGCAAAAATGTCTGAAGTAATAAAAAATACTCTCTTGTTTATTATTATTAATATAATTTAACTATTAGTTTCTAACTTACTTAAAGCTGTTTGTGACTCACAGGATATCTCAAATATAAGATGTAAAAAGTGTAAGCATACTTTCTAGCATCTTATCTTACATAAAAATTGTTATAACCTTTCAGTGGTTTTATAATTATAAAATATAATTATAAATATAACTTATACAAAAATTTTATAGTTTTACTTTGGCCGTATGTAAGGTTTTTATACCTTTATATACCTTGTATACGAAGAATAAAAATTAAAGGCTTTGAAACGCCTCCTAGCGCATTTCACTTGACTTGCGACTGGGCTTTTTTGAAAAAATGTAAACTTTCAAAATTGAGTGCCATACGATATATCGAAATCATCGATATGCATAAGTTGACAACCCAATATGGCGGCATTTAAAAACGTACCACATACCAGTGTTGCCAATTTATCGATTTTCTAACTAGATCAAGCGTTATTCAATTGGCACACGCGCGATAAATTTAAAAATACCGAGTATTTACCATCGAGTGTGTATTAATTTATGCTTTTAAAAAACATTAATATTTTCCCAATTTGGACCCCGCTTTCCTATTAACGTGTAAAAGTTTATTTTTGACATAACATTTTACGCTGAGCTATGTTGACGGATTGTTTCGATCACCGGGGAATCTATTAGTTAAATTTTGTTTACACTCTCTCTACACATTCTTTTAATAATTTAAAATTTTGCACCTATACTGATGAGAGGTAACATATGGGCGTGGCGGAGTTGGTGATGGCAGAGGCAGATGCGTAGACAGCCATGGGCACCACTGGCGAAGCCTTTGGGCTATTTTGAAGTAATTTAAAATTATTTCTTTTAGAATATGATATTTACTTAATTTTAAATCCTTTTCGTTATTACGCACAGGCTAACAATATCCGATTTGTTTCTAATTTATAATTATCATATCACCTGCTTTAGTAGTGGATATTAAAATAAATTTTTTAAATAAGTTAAATTATTTGTTAAATGATGATTTTTTATTTCATTTGGTTAATATATGTTTATAGATGATGAATAAATAATATCACCTGCTTTAGTTGTGGGTATTACAAATAAAACAAGATCGCGTCTGCGCTTTAGAATTTAATGCCTGTCTGCCTTTGGTCTTTCTGCCAAGAGCACAAATTTTTCGTTGCGATCCGCCAGTAATAGTCAAAAGCTCGTGGAGTTTGCTTCGTTTTCGCAGAAAAACTACAAAAATTCGGTGCTGTGCTCGGAACTGTGTTATCTGTAGCCTAGTTGTATGTAGAAATATTTTCAAGACAAGATATCTACAAATCTATTGTATAAAATTCAACGTTCAAGGATATATAATACATAAATGAATAATACAAAAACTGTGTAGATAATTCCTTTCGTTCGGCTTATCTCTTTTTTATATAAATAAATCTCATATAGGCTTATATATTTTCACGTCCAGTAAAAACTCATAGTTATTTTTAAACGAGCTTGCTCATTCTCATATGAATTTATTTACACGAACGGAGACAAAAATGGATCCATAGCCATGTGGATATAAAATGTACAATTGGCTCAAAGTTTTAAAAGAAATATTACAAAAAAGTGAAGTGAAACTTAAAAGATAATCATATTTTCGTGCACTGAGAATACTGGATACAGAATGCAGATCCAGTTGAAGCTTAGGACTGTACTGCTTCAAAATAACATTTTTAAACAGTAAAAAAAAAAAGATTTATAGTTACAAAAATAATGAACTAAGAAAACAATACAGTTTGACGATTACTATATGTATGTGGGATCTTATAAGAAGAAGTTGTGTAACATGTTGTTTTAAAAAATAAAAATAGAAAGACTATCAAGAAAAGTCCCAAAAACAACCGTGATGAAAATTAAGAAACATTTATTTAAATGTGTTTGTGGGCCACTAAAATAAAATAATAGGTCATAGAAGACGGAAACTTTTACCTAGAAAATTATATTAAGTTAACATTGCATATTGGAATGTATGAAAATTCACAGATTTGGGAAGTTTACACAAAATAAAAAATTAACTATCAGTTCTGATTAAACTTCTTATTCATTTTTTTTTCGATTCAAATCTGCTAGATCTGAATACTTAATATATGTATATACAGATACATTTATAAATAAAATTATAGATGTGAGTAGTATTTTAGGCATTTTCTGTATATTGTACATACACAGCCGGTGCGCGGTGACTGCGAACTAAAAATAAACATGCAATATATACGAAAATTTCTTCGTTTATTCAGTAAAAATGTATTTTCCATTAACAACACTCATTTCTGCTGAATGCGGAGGAGTGAAAATCAGCGATCGAATTTCCATTCTCCATTAGTGGTGGGCTCGTGTGCAACACTAATAAAATCTGGGTAGAAATTTGTGTTAAAAGATATGTTATATATTATTGTAAGCTCATTTTAAATAGATGCAATTTGTTCACTTTAATTTAACAAATCTGAAATATAATTTTGCTTAAAAAAATTTAGTTTATCTATATAAGGGAGTTTAAAAATGACCGAAAGATGTTTATTTCCCAATATCACCTACCAAAAATACCCTTTATTTGCTTTTTACCTCACACACTTAAACTAGAAAGAAAAACTAGCATTTAAATTGAAAATTAATTTAATTTCTTTCTGATATTATGGACATTCGCTGCTTATTATAATATAAGCGTAAACTCATTTTTATACATTTTAGTCTTAACTAATTACAAATTAATACGGGCTAAAAAACAGAAGCAGATCGAAAAAAATATAAGATTATTAGTCATGAAATCACGAACATAGAGAAAGCTTTTAAATTTTTCTTTACACTTACCGATCGGTCATATGAAATCTATAATTATATATAAAATATGTAAATAAATGAATAATGGGTATGAAAAAAACCGAGAGAAAATTATTTGTACACCCTGGCACGGTATTATAGTTTAAGTTAGATGTGTGCAAGGTAATGTGAAGAAAGCATTTCCGACCCCATAAAGTATACGTATATATATCACAATCATCAACCGAGTCGATCTAGCAAAGTAAATCAATCCGCCTTCAAATAAATAACCTTCTTTTAAAATTCTCTTTTTGTTTCTGGTTTAATACGAAAAAATGGAAATTTTTGGTTTTCAACTAGACTTTAGCTACTTCAGATTTTTTGTTTTTAAACTTAATTGATTTATCCTGATTTTAGAATGTTCGGTCTTGTATTAAGAATGAAATCTAAGAACGCAATATATTTTGAAGAAAAATTCATTTGTCCGTTGAATTATTATCGAACATTTCGTATTAATTTATATATAATTATGTTATCAAAATTACTTTTATAATAAATTATTTATATTCTTTTCCATTTCTATGACCTGTTTGCAATACTTTTATAGACCAAATAGAGCCATACCCGTCGAAGACGAAGCTTAAGGACAAACCCTCAGCATGGGGGTGGCTGAAGATTTCGCTCCCAGCTTTGTTAAAAAGCCACAACTGCATCAGGAGGATGATGGCAATCGATTAATTTTTGAGTGCCAGCTATTGTCATCGCCGAAACCGGATATTGAATGGTTTCGAAGCGATAATAAACTCGAACAGGATGGCCGTACCAAATTTAAAATACAACCCGTCGACGATAATAAATATACCGTAGTATTAGAGCTCGATGACGTAATTGAAGCCGATGCCGGTCTTTATAAAGTGAAAGCGAAAAATAAGTCGGGTGAAGTTTCAGCTTCGATTAATTTAAATTTCACACGTAAGTATGACTTTTTTAAAATAAATTTAAGTAAAGTAATTTTGTTTCTTTATTTCTAAAATAAAATTATAAAATAATTTGAATTAAGGCGAAATGAAATAAGATAATTGAGTGAGCTCGACATTGAGATAGCTTAAATTAAATGGTTTTTTTGCGTCGCGTTGAATATTAATGGCCTTGAGCGGGCTAATCGCCGAATCTATTACTCCGATCGACACAGAAAACAATATTCTATATATTGTGTGGAAATGCAACAATGCAATGAATTTTCATTTTTGAGCTCAAACCGACATCATCTGCGTAGAGGTATTCGTAAATTTGTAACGAGGTCTTTATTAAAATCGCATACCCTTATATAAGAAAAAATGTTTATAATAACGTAAAACGGAATTAAAATACAAGTTTTATTTTTTTACCTTGTTTCACTCAACAAACTTTTGAGGTTTTATACATATATATAAATATATTATTTAAAATATTATTTAAATATTTAAACTTTTGTATTTTAATACTTGATTAGCTGCTGACGAACCTAAAGAAAAGTAAGCCACGGTTTGATGATTTTATCTCGATAAATAATTCGAACTTTCTATTTAAAATATAGTTGTTGAAATTATTTGCATTTTAAATAATAACAAAAGCTTTAGCATGAGCCACCGCTATAATTTATATATATAATATAATTGCTTATTATATTTATCTATACATACAATTCAAATTACTAATTTGGTTTGCTTAAAAATAGAGGGAAACTTTATACTTCTTGAAAACAATGGGTAAGTAAAATAGATTTCAAGATGTATATTTATTAGGTGTTTTCATCTGTGTCATGCATGTTAATAAAAAATAAGCAAAGATTATTGTGTAGAGTAAGTAAACAAATCGTTAACACGCATTTGCTGTAATGAACTAGATGGAATTTTCTAAGATTTAAAAATGACTCATTCCGAGCACACCACGAGCCGATACTTAGAATACGTTAAGTCACTTTTGAGGCCATCTACATAAAGACGAAAATGACAGAGATGTAAGGGAACACAGTACTTTAAGGGAGTCCAGAAGTGTCTTTACAAGGGCTGGAAACAAAACTTTCAACTTTGCACTTTTCAACTTTAATTTCAGCCTGTTAGCTCAAAAACTGAGGGACTAGATTGCACAGAAACCGACAGAAAGACAGACCGACGGACATGACTAGATCGACTCGCCTGGTGATACTGATCAAAAATATATATACTGCAAATATGGAAATATAATGACAAAATTATACCCTCTGAAAGGGTGTAGAAAGAAGGGATAATTTTCTAAAAAACCTTCGCAATATTGCTTAGTTTGGCAATGGGCCTGAAATTAAAAACTTCAGTTTTTACTCTATTCTTGTGAACGGGTGTAATTTTATAAGAAAGAAAGGAGAAACTCCGTCAAAGTCACGATTACTAGAATCATCAAAGTGCAATAGATTCCGAAATATCATAATAATTAATATTAATTAATACTTAATACATAAAATGACAATCTTACACACAGATCATATATTTTTAAAGATTTTCCCAAACAGCCCAAGTCCCAAGTCAGCCTCATGAGTGGGAATTTTTCTGCGACCGACCACCACCTACATTAGCGCCTGTTTAAGCAACATTAAAATAAATTTAAATATTGTAGAAAACATTTTTACAGCTGAGAAATGATTATGTTTTATGTTTTGTTGTATTAATCAATCGTGTTATAGTTATGTTTTTAATATTACTTTCCCTCAATAATATTTCAATAAACTATGATATCTTACCTATATGTTTCAACAGACAAATCGACGGTTTCGCGCCGACATTCGCGAAAAAGCCAGCCATACGGCAGGAAGAAGATGGTAAAAGGCTCTTATTTGAGTGCCGCGTTAATGCTGATCCTATACCAAATATAATTTGGTATCATAATGGAACCGCTGTTAAGGAATCTGTGAGACATAAGGTTAATATATTAACTGTATAAATCCTTAAAACTGTTAATGATTTCTATATCTATTTTAGCTAACTATTGACAAAGACGTCCATTCATATTTTGCAACACTTGAAATAATAAATGTCACTGTTGAGGATGCTGGCAAATATAAAGTGAATGCAAAAAATGAATTGGGAGAGAGCAATGCAACAATTAGCCTGAATTTTGATAGTAAGTTTTAACAGAAGATAATGCAATTTAAATGTAATATCATTGATTATTCATTATTCAGAAATATCAAATAACGCTTTCGTTCTTGATTAATAATGCCCAATATCGCTTTGTTTATATTTATATATATATACATATATATACATATATATTTAATTTATTTACTTTTTTTTGATTCGACGCACTGAAGTTTCTTGTTGATTTAGTACTGACGAGGAATTTGGTTACAAAATCCGATAGATTACGTCAATTAAGAGCTAGCTGCTCTTGACATATGACAGGATCAGGTGTGTGTTTGGAATAATAATCGAGTATCGATTAATATGGATTCAATCAGCCGACTAAGGACCTCGAATCAGCAAGAACAAAAACAATAAAGAGATATTTTTTATTTTTAAATACTGTCCTTGAGATTCCATTAACGGTACCAACAACTAGCTACTACGCCTTTTAAATTTTAATTTTAGTTATAAACGTCTGGAGACATTTGATTTCTTAGTATTTGTTTAAGTAATTACAAAGTCAGTTAATTACTTTATTCTCCAGTCGGTTTTGTAGGACAACTTCTTTAAACATCAACCAAAAAATGCGACCAGCGACTTAAAGTGTTTTAGATAAATAACAAATACAAATATGGATGGAAACTTAAATTTAAAAAATATAATAGGGATTAATGGAGAACTAGTGAGTGCATAAACGCATTTGGGACTGAGCTGATTTATGATACAATATGGACGGAACACTAATTTATTGAACAAAATCTAAGAATATTATATAATAGGTCTGGTATATTTTAAGCAAGATATTTGATATTATATGTTTGTGCTGTGTTTTAAAACTGAATTTATGACATTGTCATATTTGAAAACTGAGTATATATCATGGATACCTACTTCTATAGGCGATGAAGCTCCAGTTCCCGAAAGTGCTGAAGGCATTAAGCCAACATTTACCGAACGTCCAGTAATACGTCAAAGCGAAGATGGCGGAAATGTTACATTCGAGTGTCGATGTGTAGGAGATCCCAAGCCAACAGTGACATGGTACGAAAAATAATTTATATTTCTTATATGAAAACCAATCAAAAAATTCGTTCCGAATAAATGGTAGCAGGAACCCTGAAGCATTAAATTAAAATAAATGTAAAAAAATATATATGAAAACATATATAAGTAAATATGGCACTCTATAAATACGTTTCATAAAATCCAAAACCTATTTTCACATAAAGGTCCCATGGCGAGACTATACTTAGCGATGACGGCAATCGCTACAAAATGTCATTGACAATGGATCAGAAACTATATCACTTGGCATGTCTTGAGATTAGTAGTGTAGTATCCACCGATCAAGGTGAATATCGCGCGCTAGCGAAAAATATACATGGCACTGGCGTTGCAACAATTAATCTAAATTTCGAAAGCGGATCGAAAAAGTAAGAAAACCACAATCGAAAACCAAATATCTCGATAACATACGACCAACTCATTCCAAACTTAATACAGAATTCCCGATGGCAAGTCGCCACGATTTCCTAAAAAACCCACGATCCGTCAAGAAGAGGATATACTCATCATGGAATGTATATTGGAAGCACATCCCATACCGGACATTGTCTGGTATTGTTCGGATAGAGAAATCCCAAATAATCAAAGAACCAAAATGACCCGTAAAGCAATCTCAAAAGACAGTTATATTCTAACGCTGGAAATACAAAATCCAACAAAAGAGGATGGCGGGAACTATCGATGCAACGCCATTAATATGTATGGAGAAAGTAATGCTAACATAGCGCTTAACTTTCAAGGTATTACTTGTTATATTTCTAACTTAATGTAACCTTAAAATAAAATATACAAAATGATAATATTAGCGCAAGAAAGGTTTTAAAAATTTTGTTAGCAAGTCCCATTAAAATATTAGTGATATCTATTTCCTATAAAAGCGTTAGTTGTAACGATTAAATGGCGTTAAGACAACGAAATGCATGTGCATTTATTCCGTTGTTAAGAATATAAATATTATAAATTTTTACTGTAATCTTCTGCCTATCGACAAGTTTTACGGTGCTAATATTTTGTATTTACCTTTTAAGATTAATTGCCTTCTACTTATAAACAAGATCTCAAAGCAATAACCATCATTTCTCTTGTTCATAATGCATTTAACTCAATTTTCGAAGAATACCTTTATACACATATATATATATCGCAATTTCGCTTACGAGTAATATTATCGGGATACTTTATACTTTCCTTCACAATTCTAAAAGTAACGCTCAAAATCATTAAATGGTATTGTGTTCCTTTTCACAATTAGTAATGATGTTTATAGCTAATGATATTTTTATACCAAAAAATACAGGTTCTAATGATGCCAATGGTTTTGCGCCATCATTTATCGAAAAGCCGAGGATAATTCCAAATGAATCTGGTACACTGATCACAATGAAGTGTAAGTGCAAGGCGAAGCCTGAACCAACTGTCACGTGGTTTAGGGGTCAAACTCTAGTAGAGAAGAGTAAAAAGATTAAAATAAATACGAATTTAATTGCGGAGGACACATATGAATTGACATTGGAAATAAAGGTAAGAAAGTTGTTATGTTATTATATAATTAAAATATTTGTGAAAAATGTATATAATATCGGCATCAACAGACGAGTCGATCTAAATATGTCCGTCCGACAAATAATTTCCCAGTTTTATAGCTGTCTGAATAAAACTTCATATATGACACCCAATAGAACGAGTAATTGATAAGATTAAAAATATGTAAACTGACACAACAGCGTTATTGTTATTTGCGTATTTCCTGAGTTATTGTTCTTTCTTACGAAACTAATGTAGCAAGGTTTGCCGAAGGATGCGTTCCACCGATACGCTCGTATGTTATGAGCCCTCTTTGATGGAGCTAGCACGACTTGCGCCCGGCGGGTCGGATTCACAGTTCCCACACCCTGCTCCTCGGCGGGTAGGACTTAATTTTCCCACACCCAGATCTGTCGGCGGGTAGAACCAGTGGTTCCCACACTCGAACCTCGAGACGGGTAGAACTAATTTCGCCACACCTTAAGCTGAAAGCGGGTAAAACTAGGGTCCGCACACCCTAGTCTAGCTGTCGTATAGCCTGCAACCGCCATATGTAACACTTCGACGAAATTCGCCACTTCGTCGTCCACGATAGTCGTGGCACAATACTAAAATAATGCTTCGTCTCTGGACAGACTTCAAAGCACGGCTCCTCTCGATTGCAACCTCGCACTCGACGGATATCTCAGCGTTGAAGCTTCACTTCGGACGGCTGCCACTTCAAGCCCCCATACTTCACGACTTTGCGATTTTGATCTATTCGTGTATTCGATTTGTATTCCTGACTCCGCACGCTTATACGCGCGCTATGCTTTCGTCCTTCCTTTTATAGGCTGTTGAAGTCCCGTTGCTCCGGTCCGCCCCGATCACGCGATTCGCTCCAAAGTCCAGCGTACATCACGAAATCGGGTCCAAAGTCATCCATTCACAGTTAGTCCTCGGCATCTCCTCTTTTGGTTTACTGGTCGACCGCCCTTGGCTCCCTGGGTCCAAAGTCCGACCGTTCCCGGCGTCTCCTCTCCGTACCTCATTTGAACCTCTTGGCCTTGGTTTATCTCATCCCCTGCACTCTGTTTTGTTTGACGTTTTAGTTCTCCTAATATTACAATAACACGGTTTACAAACATCGGCTTCCCAAAGTAATCTCTTTTTATATAATTAAACTGGGTCCAAAGTGCCAGTGCCAACTGAGAATGTATTTAACATCCTTAACATGTAACCATGTCCGACACCATCATATAATCTTGATCAGCATCACCAGCCGATTTAACCATGCCCGTCCATGTGAAACAACAGAACTCAGAGTTTATAAGAGATAACAAAGCTAACAATGTCTAACAAAGCTATAATACTGAATTTCGTTTGAGGTCGTTTTCGAAAATTTTTAATAAAATCTGTTTATAAAGATCGGAGTTAATAAAGCTTTAATTTTCAGACATTAGTGAACCATGAAGATAAATTATTAAGTTAAACCAAACAAACATGTGAAAAATGTATTTAGATAATATTTAAAAGAAAACAAAATTTTGATTTATCCTAGCTCGCATAAAAACATTACGTCCACTCACCGTAGACCACCGCAGATACAAATCAGGATGACACACTTTTTGTTTATATAACTTACACAGCTTTTCGTACCTTAAAGGCGACCAAACTCGACTAACTTTTCAAGCTTGGTTTTCTTAATTTTATTTTTATTATATTTTTTGTATATAGGATCCTGGAGCAACAGATGGAGGCACTTACAGATGCAATGTCAAGAATGAATATGGAGAATCAAATGCTAATCTTAATCTAAACATCGAAGCTGAGCCAGAGCCCGAGGGTGAGGGCCCAACATTCGTAGAAAAGCCACGAATTATATCCGAAAATAATGGCAAATTGGTCATCATGGAGTGCAAGGTCAAAGCAGATCCTAAGCCCGACATAATTTGGTTCCGGAACGGAGATGTGATCAAAGAAAGTAACAAATTGAAAATGTCAATGGAACAACGTGGTGATCAGTACTATATCAAATTGGAGCTGTTGGATCCACAGCTGGAGGACTCTGGTTTATATAAATGCAACATTAAGAATACATTGGGCGAGTTGAATGCGAACCTAACATTGAATATAGAAAGTAAGTACAAAAAAGGATTTCAGATAATCCAAAACTTTACCCTTGCAAGTGGTATTATTAACGTAGTACCGATAGCACCGTAGCTATCACGATATACACTCAGGTTTGAGCTTACGATAGTCGATAATATGTATACCGATCAGAAGGTATAGCTTTTTATAGGAAGGTATAGTTTTTTCAAACATTAGTTAGTTAAGAAGAAATGTGGCTTTACCTAATTAAAAAGGAAACATTGTCTTAACGAAACTTATTAATAGTTTCTTCATATTTGTATGGACAATTTATCTCGACCTAAAATTTTTGATCCTAAGCCTTATTACATTAAGACGTTGCTATACTTAAACTTCGTTGTGAAATAATTTTTTTTTTTAATCTGCATTTATAGAATTCAGAGAGGTTTTTTTTTTTAAGAATTTTAACAGTTTTGAAGCTTGAATCAAGAATCAAGATTTAGTACTTATTTTTGTAGTTTTACTTAATTCCGATTCATTGTTATTAATTTCAAGAAGTCGTATGTTAAATCAAGAAAAATAATTTTTTATTTTCAAGAATAAATATTATTCATATATTACATATACATATACATATATTACATATACATATATTACATATACATATACATATATACAATATACAATATATGTATATACATATACATATATTTTATTTAATAAAAAATATATTTTACAATTAATTAAATATGTACTTTTTAAAGTTGTTCCAGTTATCAAAGACAAACCAAAGATTATAAAGATTATTAAAAAGCGGACAGTCGTTATCGAGTGCACAGTTGCATCCAAGTTTGAACCAAAATGTACATGGTACAAGGAAACTAACACGGTTCAAGAGAGCCAGAGACATGTATACCTTGTAGAACAAACCAAGGATGGAGAGTTCCAAGTTAAACTAGAGATCAACGATGTCCAAGAGAGTGACAAGGGTGCTTACAAATTGGTGGCCAGCAATGAGAAAGGTGAGGCTGTCTCTCAAATTGTTACTCTCATTGATATTCCCGAGGAGGAACGCAAGCCTGAAAAACCGACAATATCCAGAAAACTCGTTGATCAAAAGATCATCGAATTAAAGACTTTTGAGCTACTAGTAAGTCTTAAAAAGTCCGATCGAAAGTGTAAAATTGAGTGGTACAAAGGTAGCACTTTAATCCGCGAAACCAAAGATATAACTACCACTTTTGATGGTACGACGGCTCGGTTAACATTTAGTAGTGCCAAATCGGAGCATACTTCCAATTATAAAGTCGTTGTGAGCAATGAAATTGGCAAAGATGAGTCAAGCTGTAAAATAACTATTGAGAAAGGTAGCAAGAAAAAGGAAGAAGAAGAGCAGCAGAAGGAAAACAAGGAACAAAAGGATGAAAAAGAAAAGCAACAATGGGTATGAAAAAAATTTTTAACTTTTAAAAAAAACTTTACAATTACGTTAAACTTTTATGAAATGTCATATCATTGTAATCATAACTAAAACTAAATTATTTTTGTCTATAATATTCCGTATATTTCAAAATATTTATATATAAATTTCTTATTATTCTTACAATAATCTTATTTTATACCCGTCAATAACAAATACACTATATACAAACACAACAAAATGATCACAACTAATGCATAAATAAATAAAGATTGAAGAAAAAGAATCAATTAAACTGAGCACGGATATTAAAGAAAAGTTAGAAGTAAAACCCAAAGTCACACCATCGACAGAAGAACCTAAATCTGGAAACATCCTAAACGAAGAGGTTAAAAATTCGGAAAAGAAGCCTGAATTGAAGCAAGAAGCCGATGTCGTCAAAGACAAATATGTTAAGAAACCAGAAGAAGAGGAAATTGAATCTAGAGACTGCGTAGCTAACAATGAAAAACCTCTTACCGACACTAAAACAGTTAAAGTGATCGGAGAAGACGAAAAGATGGCAGAAAAGAAGCAAATAAAACCAGGGAACGGCCATGATTCAAAGAAAACTAAAAATACTAAAACGGATAAAGTGAACGAAGAAGAGAAAAAGAAAGCAGAAACGACTCTTGTAACAGTACAAAAAAGCCAGGATACTTCAGAAAAAGATCTCGATTCTAAGAAAGCAGATGTAAAGACTGAAGAAAAACAACAAAAATTACAACCAAGGGAAACAATTTCATCCAATAAAGATGGTATTACCGTAAAACCAGAAAAGGTAACATTTCAAAGGACTGTAAAATTGCTTCTGCGTTTAAATTGCCCGTTTCAAAAGACCACCAACAATTTTACTAAAAGCATGTATATTATATATATATTGAATATAATTAAAATATTACTTTTAAAGTGTACATTTAATAAAAAATTATATATATATTCCATTTACAGCAACAAAGTGGAGAGGAAACAGTACAGAAGAAAGTTGAACGTAAGGTAAGATGTCATACATAACTATCCGGAGAAACATAAAAATTGGAGACTTCAATGTGGTGTTAATGTTTTCCAAATGTTCTTAATCTTATATAAGTATATTTATATTGAAGATCGGAGAATAAAACTTTGAAGTCTTATATTAATGTTAGGTCAGTTCATAATACCCTATACAAATTAAGTCTTTTTTAATTACTCAATTATTTTTAGAGTTTTTTTTTTATTGACACCAACTAAAAGAACATAGTGAAATACCTAATTATTAATATAATAATATTATTTTATGTTAAATGTTTTGTATTGGTTTTTGTTGTTGATCCAGGCAAGTATGGTATCTGATAAAGAAGAGGTCTTCTCGTCTGAGGTACGTCGTCAGTCGCTAGTCCAATCGCATGAAGAAACCTCCATAGAAAATACTAAAGTATTAACATCACCGAGATCATCCCTAGTGGCAAGTTTAAATTTATAATGTATACAATTATTAGTGTGTAATTATTGTATTTATTAATTTTTTTTAATGTGAAAAGGCTGAGGAAACTAAAATAGGCTCTCGGCGCTCTTCCATAATTGAAAAGAAAACATTAGAAGTGAGTACTCAAAGAAATTACTCTGAAAGTTACACTAGGGCCCGCTAATTACATTTGCTTAAAGTCCCATAAGTCCCTTCAAAAATTCCTATAAGACAAATTATTTCGCCGCTGTAGCAGGTTGATAGTAAGCATCTTGAAGCTAATAAGCACCCAAAGGAAGAGACATCTAAGCTCGAGCCAGCTGAAAAGCGACGAACTTCGAAGGTGAGAAAGGAATATTGCAAATTTCATATTCTACTTTCTCTATTATCTATATTGATCCCATTAAATGAAGATTTTAATTACAAATCGGCATCATATTTTTTTCTCTGTATACTTTTTAATATTTAAAAAACATATATATACATATATATTATCTCTGACTCACTTTCCGCAGCTTATTAACTTTATATTTAAGTTTTACTTTTAGATTAGAAAATAGTTTGAAAGCCCGACAATAATCTATACATTGTTTTTTTGTTTTTTATATATATATGTTCATATGCTGTCGACCATCATATTTTATTGTTCTATTGAACACTTCATAAAATAGGTAATTGAGGAAAAGAAACCTGTAGAAGAATTACCAAAACTGCGTAAAACTTCAATTGCTCAACCTAAAGATGAAGCCAAACCCGAAGTAACAAAACCAAAGACAAAAGCCAAACCAAAACAAAAGGCTAAATATGAAGAGCTACCAGAAATACCAGACTATGAAAGACCCGTACTAGAAAAATATGAAAAATCAGAATTTACGCCTACAGATTTTGCCCGTGAATTGGAAATACCAAATAAGATGGAGAAACCTATTTTAGATAGTGGGAAAAAAGGGGTAGAGTTGCCTTCCCAGAATAATGGCATTCCAAAGGTACATTTAACATTTCTTATATTTTACTATCTATTCGATATAAAACATAACTATGTGCCATAAAATGTGGCGTCTATTATATGTTTAGAAGGCAGAAATTGTTGAAAAACCATCAGAGCAAGCAAAAAACTTAAAACTTGGCAAAGGTATACTGCCTGATGAAGATGATAATCGTGATGCCGCTACTCTGAAGCCAGTTATTATTGTACCAGAGGTAAGAAATAGTATACCTAATTTCAACAAACATTTTTTTTAAATTCATTAATAATCTTCTAACCTAGCACGATATAATAATTTTTACCACCCTACGAAGTATATACATATAGTCTTGATAAGCATCACTAGACGAGTCGATCTACCCATGACCTCCTGTCTGTTCGTTACTATGCACTAGTCTCTCAGTTTTTAAATGATTATTTAATGGAAATTAGCAACGCTATAAAAGCTTTTTGCTCCCGAACTTAGCTTTCTTTTGCTTTGGTTTTTTTCTTGCTGTTTTGTTGTTTATGATTTTATATGTACGAACATATATCACAATCTAAACCCTAATTCCATTATACCTTCCCTTCCAGACGCAAGAGCATAAAAACAAAAATGAAAAATTGCAGATGGTAAGTTACTGATTCAAAATTTTTATACTTAATAGAACAAAAAAAAAATCATTTTTTTTGGCTACCCGAAATCTAAAGTCCAAGATTTAGTTTTAAAATATTAAGAATGTTTTGCGTTCAGTATGTAGGTATATCGAAAGCTATCCCTTAATAATTAAATACTAAACTGTACCAGGGCGATGATGATAGACCATCTGTATTAGATATTATAAAGCAACGACGTCGATCCTCAATTAGAAATCTGATGACAAAGGAACCAATTCAAAATGAATCATTCCTAGGTGTAATTTTAAAGCCAGTGATAAAGGATGCTAAAGAGATAGCGGCGCCACAGCAAGCTAAGCAATTGACAAAGGTAACACAATATTTCGAGCTAGAGTTTTTCCTCTGTAAATCTCTATCTTTCTTTCTCTCTCCTATATAAACACAATTTTTAACTAAAAAAAATTCACGATTTCGGTAACTTTTTCGGGTACTTCTGCCAACAGATCACAGTTGAATTAAAGTTGTTCAACTCGAAGCTCTTTCTTTTATCTAAGACTATCTTTTTCTCAGTTTATTTTATTTCTGTACCCTCTCTTCCTCAACTGCTCTTTATTTTTCATTAAAAATATTCATCCATAATATACCTAATGTCCATATACCCAATCCTATATCCAATATTATAAGGCAAATGCGCTGGAACAGTTCTCACCCATAAAGTCAATGAAGGCACAAGTATCTGAGTTGGTAAAACCTTTGGCCACTCTTGTCGATGACTATGAGCGTCCTGCATTAGAAATATATGAACCAGTCGAAATAAATAAATCTAAAAAAGAGAAAGCCACACCTGCCATTATCATACCGGAAATAAAACCACAAGAAGTCCCAACAGAAAAAGTTCAGGTAAGGCGGACGATTACATAATATATCGTTAAATAACAGTTGATCGCTTGTTACGCTCATCGTAATTAAAATCTCGACGTGCGACCGCTTAATCGAAAGAATCAGTTCTGCTAAAATGGCATTGAAAAAACGATCAACTTATAATTTACGATCTACTTATCTGTGCTCATATTACTTATTAAAAATATTGTACAAGTAAGCTAAATATATGTTTACATATTACATCAACTTTTTATAATATAGCATGACAGCGTATAACACAAGGAATAGTAATATTATAAATTCAAATTTAGTAATAGCATTAGAAAGAATACACATCCTCCCTCGTACACTATTAAAGGTTATTTATATACAGCTTATAAATATATGTATATATATAAATATTTGTATATTTAATACGGTGACAGATACATATTTTGTGTGAAAAATACGTACGTATATACATAAGCAAATTGTTTTTATAAAACTGTCTTTGATGGCTGCCTTTCTGTAGTTGCCTCTCTAGCAAAGCGGTTCCGTTTTTCATAATTTTTTATTTCAAATCATACTTTAGCGTAGTTTAAATATAATATAACAGCAATATACATTATTAATAATTTATCTCTTGCCGCCTTCTAATTAAATACAATGTATACAAATAATAATCTCAGCATTTAATTTCACAATAACGGTGGGTATTCCTTTATATAGTCGCAAACATAACAGGCGTTTGCTATACGATTTACAACATGAATATTGGTATTTTTTTTCGCATTTTTACATATTTTATATTATATATATAATCTATATTATTTTATATAATGTATATACAGTTAAATTTTTTTTATAAAATTGTGAATGAAAATTTTATTTAATCGGTATATTTAGATATAATTACGAAACAAATTATCTGTTACACTTCATATTTTGTTTATTTTTTAAAAGGACGAAAAGCCAAAAACTCCCAGAATGCAACCACCGGCACCAGGCGAGCCACCCAAGATTGAGGTAATAAGGGAGAAGCGACCATCGCTAGCACCTGAGCCACCAAGTCGCCGTGGTTCTCTAATACCACCAGCAGATATGGGACGTCGGCCTTCATTGATAATTAATGACGAGGTAAGAAGGCATTAAAAAGACTTTTAAGTTTATTAGGAAATTTGTCGGAATTTTATATGAAACGATTCATATATTTCATATAAAACCAATAACGATTTATCTTAAAAACCGAAAAGACACCTAATACAGAATCAAAAACCATCTATTTAAATTACGCACTTGCCATTTTTAATTGACTAAAAGACAAAATTTGAAACTATTTTCATGAATACTTTTGTAAATTTACTTTCGAGCGTAGCGATAAATAATAAAAATTTGAAAATGCTTGTAGGATATTCGAATTTGGTCAGAATTTTCTTGTAAAGTATATGTATTAAAGTGACTGAATATTGGTTTGGCTAATTAACTGTGCTAATCTATCTATCTCTAAGTGCACTTAATCGAATTGGTAAATTACAACGATGTAGCTAATTTTTATATATGTATTTACCTATGTTCCCTTTTATATATGTTTACCACCATGCAAAAATGTCTCAAACCCTTAAACAACAATATAAACCTGCAATCAATCAACCAATAAATCCAATTAAATCACATATATTAAAACAAAATATAAATATACCAATAATACTTTAACGTTAATACATTTTTTCATTGATGAACATTAAAAATACAACAATTATTAAAAAATACTCTAACATAAACTTTTTGCATTCAAATAAATCAAAAAATTAAATTTAATTAAAAAACAACAAATTATTCGTGAAATACATTACCATAATTACCCGAAAAAAACTCCAACGCATTCCCTTTTTGCATTCAACAACAACACTCAACAATCGTTCCCACTCTCCGCAAATCCTTCATCAAAATCAACAATAAACACAAATCAGAAGAAACTCCGACCCGGCGAAGTAATGGATACGCGGGTAAGATTTTGCATTACTTCTTAGCCAAATTTTGTATTATTTTGGCACAACTCGTAATTCTTATAAAATTTCTAAAGTTTTAAAATAATACTCAGATACTATTTTTGATATATAGCCATGCACAGTGGGGGTAAACATAATAAGGAAAATATTATTTAATATTAAATAATACCTACTTGTCCATATTCACATTTAAAAAAATAGCTATATACATATACTATGAATTTAATTTAATGATCGTATTTTTATACGACAATTCACTGTGGGTCGCTGCTGTGCCTAGATATAGCCAGCATATTAATTATTATTTTTAAAAGTACAGTCAAATTTTGACGAATGGAAAACTAAGGATAAAACAAATTAATATGAAGAGAACGCGTAGCCTCACTGTTGTTCTTAAACGACGCAAAAAATTCTTATTTTTTCTACTTGTAGCCTTCGTAAAAACAAATATTTTATATATATATATATATATATGTGTATATATACATATATACTTTATGGTATTTATTTATAAAATACGATGTGTGCTTTAAGCATATACATATGAATATGCAACCTTTAAGGTCGTGTCGTATATACATGCATATATGAATCATATATCAGTCGCATCTACATGCTGAGGTTTATGTTTATTATTCAAAAATATAATTGCAAGTGAGCTAACAACATCTCTAAGTTCAAGCTTTTTATCGGTTAGATGAACTTACTTTAGCATTTCTAAACACAGGTATTAAATTAAAAATTTAATTAAAAAGCATAAATAATTATATAAAAATAAAAAGGAACAGTCAAGATTATTTACACACTTATATAATTTTGTTGCCTTAGTATTGTATACATAACGTGGATCAGCAAGTATTATAATACTATTCAAATCATATTACAGTTATTGAGGCCAGGAGAAGTCGGTGAAGGACAGGTGAGAGAGATTTTAGCTGTGCATCAAGTTACATATATATTTAGTCTTTGTGTTTTTTTATTAGCATCTAAATTTACCATATCAAGACTTCAAAGCATACTTAAAAGCATACTTAAAAAGTATTATCCTACTCTTTGATTCGAAACTTATTCAAAGATTCAAAATATTCCCACCGCATAGTACAAGAATTTTCATATATTTAATATTTAAATTTTAAAAAAGTTAACTCTACTTCATCTAATTCTAATTGCATCCAATATATTTTTAAGAGTAGTCGCTGCTCCAACACAACGTTCAATTCATATTCAGCATCGTTAGTCTGATGTTTAGTTATTTTTTATATTTACATTTCATACTAAAGTAATATACATAAAATCATAAATCCACTTTTGGAAACAAGTGTTAGATATTTGTGAACAATTTTAAATCGTAAACAAATCCTTAAACCGACTTCTTTCCCAATTTTTATATTTCTTTGCAATGATGATTAGCTAAAGCAACCACGACCTGGCGAAATGGGGGACACTAAACAGGTCTCAAGAAATAAATGTTCAAGTTCGATTTATAATTTGTTATTAAACTATTTACAATGTGTGTTCGTTTGCCTTCATATATATTTATTATTTACATATGAATGGAAGTTTTTATTATCTATAATTAGGACATACTTACATATCTATACCAAATTGCACTCTCTTTGTAAATATTCATATATTTTAAAAATCTTTATAAGCTCAAAGTCATTGCAGTTTAATTTCAAAATGTACATGATTATTTTTTTTAACAATTCAAAGTTCAAAGAAATACTACCAGAAATAGAACCATTTATTACTCTTATTTGAAGTGCTTATTGGGATTAGTTAAAGGCTTATATGTGGACTTAGGGAATGTATTTAAAAGATACAGAGCTTTGCTTTCGATATAAATGTTTAACAAACATTAAGCGTAATTCAGTTAAGAGAGTCGCGTTTATCGCATTCATAATTTATTATACAAAAACAAATACAAATTATATTTGTGAAATGGTGCAAAAGATTCCCAATAAAAAAACTTTATGGGGAAAATCAAACTTACCATTATACATTAAATTTTGCACTTAGAGAAAGTATTTTAATTATACAGAAATACGCTTTTACCATATTTATTTATTAAGCATTAAAAGGATTCCACTTAACAATGAATACATAAATAATGTTTTTTACAAATACAGACAAATTATCTTTATCAAATGGTGCACAATTACTATAAGTTTCCCAATACATAAACTTTATGTTGAAATTCATACATAAAAAATCATCTATAAAGAAATCTGCTAGTTACTAATTTGTTCTTTGAAATGATAATATTTAAGAGTAAATAACTTATGATGTTCATTCCACATTCCTCTTATAGTTAACCATGTAGTATGTGTTCTGGTAGCTTAAAAATTTTGTATACACCTTAAATCCTGCATTGTCCACTGAATGCATTTTTAAATTGTTATTTAATTGTACTTTAATTAGATATGTATTAACCACACACACAGAATATTTAAATATTATTGAAGGACTTTCTCCGATTCTTGATCGCATTTGTCCAGATTATGTTAGGTGCTGATGGCTTGTACTTTCCGTGAAAAAAGTCACTGCTTAAGTCACACTTAGTAAAATCGGGCTGGAAGTGAACACAGTTCATAACTCATATATATGCACTTTTTCCTAGTTCGATTTCAAAAAGCGGAGAACGTTTTTATATGTATTATTGGAAAGTACCCGGAAAATAAAAATATATATTTTGAATGTTAAGTCCGGGCATGGAAATAATCTTTATTATTTATTGTAAGCATTATCAATTATAATTTTTTATATTATTTTCTGTGTCCATCATCTGTCCCTGTTCGTGTATCTAATGTTTGTATGTGATGTTTGGTCAACAATAGCGGCGAAGACCATCGATAGATGTTCGCCGTCCTAGTGTTCAAGATCTGGAAGATCTTATTAATAAACCATCGACACCACTACGCGATGTTGGTGATGGCGGTCCTCCTTCAATTATTGATGTCCAAGAATCGTATTCGGTGGTGGAAGGTATGTTTTCTTTTATTATTATATATCATAATCATCATATCAATCCGAAATTAAAAATAAACAATATATCTTTTTTGTAATCAAAACTCAATCAATAAATACATTTCAAAATCATTGAGCTCAGAAATAACAGTTTCCCAAAATATTCTAAGCTCTCAATGTGCAGATAGCCCGAACCACATCGCCCTCTCTGTAAGTTGTTATTAATACAGTTCTACTAAAGATTAAAACAAAAAAGAACCAAAATGTTATTTGCGAGCTGTGATTTTGTATAATTGTAAACATTATATATAGAGCATTATCACTCGCATAACACATATTTACTATTTGACTAACTTATTTGTAAATGTTAACAATGTAATTGTTTTTTAGACTCGACTGCTTACCTTACGGTCGGCGTCGAAGGTTGCCCAGCGCCAACATTCAAATTCTACAAGGGTGTTAGTGAGATCCTTGAGGGCGGTCGTTATAAATTTCTTACCGATGGTCAAACAAACACAATTACATTGTGTATGCGTAAGTGCAAGCCCAATGATGAAAGTAAATATAAGATTGTGGTATCGAACATACATGGGGAGGACTCGGCTGAGATGCAATTATATGTTTCCGATTCAAGCGGCATGGACTTCCGTGCCATGCTGAAAAAAAGACGTTATCAAAAATGGGACAAAGATGAACAGGATCCCAATTGGGGTGATCTGAAGGAAACTGAAAAACCGTTGCCGGCCCTTAAAAAAGTTGAAAGGGTAAGAGAAGATGAAATTCTAGCAATAAATTATGGGAATCGTGGAATTCTCTAGCTTATGTTGGCACCGATTCAGTTTATTAAAATAATGTATTTAGGGTTTAAATATATATGTACACATTATATATAAATATATAAACTTTAAACTGCATCTGTTTGCCAACCAAAACGTTTTACTACAGCTTTAGATTCTTTCATTTTACTAAGCCAAGCTACGTTGTAATTAATATCGCTTCAGTGTTAAACTATGGAAATAAATTTTTAGATAAACAGCGAAGTATAATACGTTACATAATTATTTAAAGATTAATAAAGTTCTTAAATGTATGTAGGTCAATTGTTTCGTTTTTTTTTTTTATCGCAAATATCGTCTGTCAGTGTTTATTAGTAGTGTATGCAAAGGCGTTAGTTTTAATCAAACCGCTGATAATATCTATAAGGAGAATTATTAGATACCTTTAAACAACAGAGTTACATTTCACGTTACGTGAAAAGTCGACACATATTTATATAGATATTTTACGGTCGTTATATATAAAAATATTTAGGCTCCAGGATCACGTAGACCATCTTTAGCCGAACTGATCCCCGATTGGCCGACACTACATCCATTTCGGAGAGAGGAGGTGCGCTCTTTCTTTATTTAAACTTCTACATACCTAAATAAACAAAATAAATACTGTCTATTACTCAATTCGTATTTTCAGTGTTGAGATCGATGAAAATTATTGCTTTTTGCTGATGATAATAATCAGTTTATTTTGGTCACTAGTTTTATTTTGAGATTTCATTCGCTCGAAAGATTACTGAAAAAAGTTAGGATTTTTTTTTAATGGATTTTGAAATTTGAATTTTGTACCTAGGCTATTCAAGATTTAAAATTTTTCTCCGTTTTATGTTTAATGTAACTAAAATAGCATGTTTTTTGGTTATAAAATCTGTTAACAAAATGTATCCTTTTTTTAATATATTGTGGACATCATTGCAAGTTCTAGTAGATATGCATTAACTACCAAGCATAAAACAGCACGATATGCGAATATTATATATATTATAATATATAATATTATATAAATTATAATATCAATTTGATTTATAGTGCCTGGGAACAAAAAAGTTTCTTGGGTTTTGCTTAATAACGCTGAAACGATGCTCCGGTCACGCAATACAAAATTTTTGTATTATCGAAAACTTGAAAGTATGAAATAAAAAGCGAATGCCCTGTGTACATTAAACCGAATCTTATTTGCAAATGAAGTATATAAATAATTTGTTTTAACAATTATTTTCTGAACAACATTTGTAAGTAAATAGTTTGCAATCAGCGGTTGGAGCAGATAAAATATTCAAATATTCCCACTAAATTTCAAGTTTTTTGCCGAAAAAGAAAAGAGTATGCGAAAACGGAGCATGAAAGGGTTGACAATCCTTTTAAGACTGATGTAGTTATAATATTATTTATTTATTTTATTAGCTTATTAATCTTATGATAAAAAGCTAAAAGATGTTTTTAATAAGTATGAAGCAATAAAGGATGACCACTTAACCACTAAAAAATAATATACCAAAATATATCTCTTACAAATTATGCTCTTGTAATTATATTTTTTAAAATTATATACATATATGTGTGAGATTTATTTTGAATATTTATATTAATATAAAAGATAAATCGTATATCGGATATTAAATAAATATATATGAACTTTACCCATTTTTGACAACGTGTAATATGTGTGATGATGATGATGTGGTGGAGTCCAGAAGGTTGAGTCATTTCTTAGTCCATTAATTGATCAATTCGCTAAAGAGGGCAAGGATAAAAAGGTTGTGTTCGAAGCGAGATTCAGTAAACCGAACTGCAAGCCAAAGTGGCTTTTCCGCAAAGATGTAAGTAGCACCACAACTGAAACTTTAGTTCCAAAAACGTTTGTAATCCATAAAATAACATAATATTATAGGAAGTATTTACGGGCAGTAAATTTAAATTTAAACAGGAAAACGATACATATCAATTGATTATTACTACTCCCAAAGTTGAAGATAGTGGCAAGTACACCATTGAAATAGGCGGTGTTTCTAGTACGGCATTTTTAAATGTGGAAGAGCCAGATCCATCATATACTTTTACGAAACCTCTAAAAAAGAAACTAGAAGGATTTACGCAACATGAAACGACAATGGAGTGTTCCGTAAGCAGTAGTATGGCCAACGTCCATTGGTTTAAAGATAATACCAAAATAGAATCGGATGATCCTCGTTACCTAATATCCAAGGATATTAACGGAAATCTGAAACTGATCATTAAGGACACAATTGTTGTAGACTCGGGTCTTTATCGTTGTCAATTAGATAAGCAACCCGAGAAGACTGAGTGTACTCTCTCTGTTACCGAGTATCCGTACAAATTTGTAAAAGTTCTTAAGTCGCAGCAATGCATAGAGAAGGATACAGTGACTCTTGCTTGCGAGATCGATGATGCTCGTGGTGAAGTCCAATGGTTCCACAATAATGATGAAATCAAACCCGATAAACGTTTTCAAGTTATTAAAGATGGCCGTAAACGCAAGCTAGTGATAAAAGATTGCAAGGTCACAGATGCTGGTCAGTTTAAATGTACAACGAATGCGGATAAGACGGAAGCAGAAATAATTATAAACTGTAAGACCCTTTCCTTCTTCTTTTTTAATACTTGAATTATTTTGTTGTTTTATTTCTATATAGATCAAAATCGTTTTAATAAAAAACTCAAGGACACTGATGCCGTTGAAAGGGAGAAGCTTGTTCTCGATATCGAACTTCAAGATCAAACTGCACCCTGCGATTGGAAATTTAATGGCAAGCCCATTGTACCAAGTGAACGCATTGAGATAAAAAACTTGGGAGGTGGCAAGCATCAGCTAATCTTTAAGAATATTGATATGTCCGATGAGGGTGAAATTAGCTGCGAATCTGGACAGCTTAGTTCCAAATGTAATATTACGGTGCGCAAGGGTGAAAGTAGGCCAAATATTAATTGTCCTGATGAATTTTCTGGACCTATTAGTGCTCCTGTCGTTTTAGAAGTACCATTTAAAGGTAAGTAAGAACTTAAAGCATTTCCAACCCTTTAGGCCATATTCTTGATCAGAATCAACACCCAAGTCATTCTAGTCATGTCCGTCTGTCCAACCCGAACTGCGGCAACCAGAAATTTGTTTACCTTACATTTAGGATCGACTAGATTGTATTGTCAATCGACCGAAAAAAACTTACTAGAGGTGGTTAACACATTTATAAGCAGGAAAGGAAGCTAGCTAATTTTAGCAAGCGTATGTTTATATACCGCTGCAGATAATACAAATAATACAAAACAGATAATAGTCCGATATCTCCTATAGCAGCTATATGACATAGTAGTCTAATTTGCATGAAATTCAAGTCTGCTGTTATAGTCAAATAAAAAATGCATGAAGTTATATCTTAAAAAACAGAACAAATATGTCACGCCAGAGGACGATTTGGCAGCTATTAGATATAGTGTCTCATATAACTTGAGATACAGCTATTTTTTTTACAATTTTTAGCTAACGTTTTACATTTTGTAAGCATACTGTTTTGTTTACAATTTCTGTATTACTGATTTAAATTTATACAAATCGAACGCCTATATCATGCATTATTAATATAACAAAATAAATAAATAAATAAAATAAATATTAATATAAATAAAATTCCGCTTAAAGTTTTATCAGTATCGGAACATTATCTTCTATAGCTTTCAAATGTTAGGCTCCATTCTTGTTAATTTGCAAATGTTATATTTAATTTGATGTAATCCTATTTCAATTCTAAAACTATTCCCATATTACCCGTATTACTTTAGTTTCTGGTACAAAGCAAACGCCTGTGGAAGCAAAATTATTTAAGGATGGCAAGCCCTTGCCCGTTAAGGATGTAGAGGTTGCAGTTTCCGATGACAAGGTGACATTTAAAATCAAAAAACCATCCCGAAATTTATCCGGTTTATATCAAATCAAAATATCAAACGGTCAAGGTGAAGATACCAAGGATGTCCAAGTGATATGTCAAGATGTCCCACAATCCCCAAATGACGTTGATATCACGGATATATATCAGACATCGTGTGTGGTTAACTTTAAAGCTCCGTCAGATGATGGCGGCTCTCCTCTAATTAAATATTTGATTGAACGACAAGATTTGAGCAAGAAACAAGGCTGGGAGCCAGTTGCTGAGGTTAAACCAAACGAACCATGTAGTAAAAAGATCGACGACTTGATACCAAAGAAACAATACAGATTCCGGATTCGTGCTGTCAACAGCATTGGTTCCTCAGATCCGGCAACATTTAAAAATTCAATCCTAGCTAAGGATCCATGGGATGAACCTGGTAAACCCAAGGAAGTAGATCTTACTGACTGGGATAAGGATCATGCAGATCTGAAGTGGGAAGCACCAGATAATGACGGTGGTGACCCGATCACAGCTTATGTTGTTGAATTCAAAGAAAAGTTCTCCAATGACTGGGTTACCGGGAAAGAAGTCGATGGTGACGCTAGAACCGCGACAGTTGATGACCTTAAAGAGGGTCAGCAGTACGAATTCCGAGTCCGTGCTGTAAATCGAGCGGGACCAGGTGAACCCAGTGACAAGACCAAATCCATTATTGCCAAATGTCGTTTCGTCAAACCCTTCCTAGTAGGAGATGGCCTTAAGAACATAACGGTAAAAAAAGGCCAAACCATACGTTACGATATTAAATATGATGGTGAACCTGAACCAAAAGCAACGTGGGTGAAAAACAGCGATAACTTAAAGTTCGATAATCAACGCATTTGTCTCGAACAATTAGAGAGAAACTCATCGATAAATATTAAGAAATCTGTGAGGAAAGATACAGGAACATACAAATTGGTATTATCCAATAGTTCCGGAACCATAGATTCCGAAGCTCAAGTTGTAGTCCTTGATCGACCATACGCTCCGGGTGGGCCCTTTGAGCCAGAAGACGTTCGAGCTAATCACATCAATATGAAGTGGAGACGTCCAGAGGATGATGGTGGTTGTGACATCACAGGCTATGCCTTAGAGCGCATGGATGAGGATACGGGACGTTGGATACCAGCGGGAGAAGTTGGTCCTGATGAGACTTCTTTTGACTTTAAGGGATTAACGCCGAATAAGAAGTACAAATTTCGTGTCAAAGCCATTAACAAAGAAGGAGAATCGGAGCCTCTAGAAACGACCGATTCCATTTTGGCTAAGAATCCCTATGATCCACCTAGTCCACCTAGTCAGCCCATTATCGATGATTACGATAACAAGAGTGTTCTACTTAAGTGGAAGAGACCACCATCGGATGGTGGTCGTCCTATTACACATTATGTCGTTGAAATCAAAGATAAATTCTCACCAACTTGGATTGAGGTAGCCAAGACGGAGGATCCCTCTCCAGAGTGTTCGATAGAAGGATTAAAAGAAAACATGGTCTATCAATTCCGTGTAAGAGCGGTGAACAAGGCTGGAGCTTCGGAGCCATCCGAACCTACCGATAATCATCTTTGCAAGCACAGAAATCGTAAGTGTTGGTTTCCATATTACTTTCATTTGGCTGTCAGCTTCTTGGCTTAACATTTTACAAAAACGCAATTCGCAAAATGCTCTGTTTTGATATTTTTAATGCATTTTTCAGCTTTCAGAATAGTTTTTCACATTAGTTCTTCTAAAAATGTTGCAATAAAGGAGCAATGTAAACGTATACATAACTCAACGTTTTTTTTTTTATTGTTAAGTAAATATAATTATAACTAACTTTGTAGCAACGCTAATAAGTAAAGTTTTATTTTAGCTAAAACCGCAACGCTTTTACTTCGTATGTATTACATTATTGAAAAATATATCCATTAATATTCATTGAGCATTTATAAAATCTATTAATTAAAATTTAAAACTTTTATAGTCAAACCTTTGATTGATCGTTCGACATTCAAGCGAGTTACTATAAAGAGTGGCCGCACCCATAAATGGTCCATTGATGTAGCTGGTGAACCTATTCCAGAACTCCATTGGAGTTGGCGGGATGATGTTCCTTTAACCAATGGCGATCGTATTAAAATTGAAAATGTCGACTATCATACCGATTTTGTGATCACAAAGGCATTGCGTAAGGATAGTGGTTTCTATACCTTGAAAGCAGAAAATCGCAATGGAATGGATTGTGAAACAGTTGAACTCATTGTTTTGGGGAAACCCAGTTCCCCGAAGGGACCTCTTGCCGTGTCAGACGTCACATCAACGGGTTGCAAGTTGCATTGGAAGAAGCCCGAGGATAATGGTGGTGTACCCATCAAGGAGTACGTCGTGGAGAAAATGGACACCGCTACAGGGAAGTGGATAAGAGTTGGTCGCTCTCCCGGTGAAAAGGAACCACCCAGCTTCGATGTAACTGGTTTAAGTCCTGGATCGGAGTATAAGTTCCGGGTATCCGCCGTCAATGAGGAAGGTGAATCCGATCCATTGACTACTTTGGTTGGTGTCATTGCCAAAGATCCCTTTGATGAGCCCAATAAGCCGGGTACTCCAGAGGTGACCGATTATGACAATCAAAGTGTTAGTTTAAAGTGGACAGCGCCAAAGAATGATGGTGGTGCCCCAATACAGAAATATATTATTGAAAAGAAGGACAAGAACCGACCAGATTGGGAAAGGGCTTTGGAACTACCAGGAGATCAGCTGGAAGCAACAGTCGCCGGGCTTCAAGAATACGGAGAATATCAGTTCCGTATTATAGCTGTTAACAAGGCGGGTCCATCGCCTCCATCCGATGCAAGTGTTCCTCAGATAGTAAAGTACAAGAAACGTAAGTTTATTCTCAAATACAATTAAGAAATATAATGTAAATGTATTAATAAAAATTAAAAGAAACGAAAATATTTTTACTTTGAATAACAAAAGTAAAATCAGATGGTTCTTACAGCATATACTCAAATTAAAACATATTTTTATTTGTAATCAAAATTGAATAACATTTTGTTGTATTAATATTACATTACATTATAGTTTTCCCTGAAAATTCACTTAAAATAATATAAATTTATAGCACGTAATCAACAGATATAATTAATCGAAAGAAATCGTCTAAGAAACCACAATAAATATTTATATATATTTCTTTAGTGAAACCTCGCATTGACCGAACCAACCTTAAGCCTTTGCTAATCCGTGCTGGGAAGCCTATTAAATACGATGTAAATGTTCGGGGCGAACCTCCACCGACATTAATTTGGTATCAAAATGATACAGAACTTAAGCAAGAGGACTTACCGAGTAATATCGAAATTAAAAACATCCCATATAATACAAAGATATCTGTTATTGATACAGTTCGTAAGAATACAGGAATTTATAAATTAAAGGCTATTAACGAATACGGTGAAGATGAGGCTACTGTTGAAGTTAATGTACTAGCACCGCCTGGTAAGCCAAAGGGTCCCTTAGAGGTGAAGGATGTTACTAAAGACAGCTGTAAATTGAAATGGAAAAAACCCGAAGATGATGGTGGCAAGCCAATAACAGCATACCAAGTTGAAAAGTTTGATACAAAACAGGGTCGATGGGTTCCTGTCGGTCGAACCTCTGGCATTGATACCGAATTTGATGTCAAGGGCCTTCAAGAGGGTCATGAGTATCAGTTTCGGGTTAAGGCCATCAATGAGGAAGGCGAATCGGAACCCTTGGATACTGATAGAAAAATTATCGCCAAAAATCCATTCGATGCTGCCAGCAAGCCAGGTAAACCTAAGATCGAAGATTACGACCATCATATAGTAAAGCTTAAGTGGGACGCACCCAAGGATGATGGAGGAGCTCTAATCACTGGATACATCATTGAAAAGAAAGATAAATTCTCACCTGTTTGGGATGAAGTGCTTACAACGAATGTAAGTAATATATTTATTTCAGTTAAAAGTATTTATAAAATAACCCATTTCATTTATTTTGGAAAGCCTTCTATATTTTGATATATTTATGAATTATGATATAACTTATATACGTGAATTATATTTTAAGACATCCACACCAGAAGCAACCGTTGATGGCCTAATTGAAGGCAATGTATACCAATTTCGTGTGCGAGCAGTAAACAAAGCCGGTCACAGCGAAGCTAGCGATGCTACAGAACCTCACTTAGCTAAACACAGAAATCGTAAGATCGTATTTAATTTACGCGTAGATTTACTGAGAAACTCACCTGCGATCATATAAAAATGTTAAGCCAACCTGCTTTTATTCATTCTCTCAATTCGATATCACTTAATCACAATCTTAAAATTTACATTAAATATTTGCTTTAGTTAAACCATCGATAAATCGTGAAAAGATGAAGTCAATCAAGGTACGGGCTGGCCAAACGGTCAAGTTCGATGTGGATGTTAAAGGCGAACCAGCTCCTTCTCTATCTTGGTTCTTCAAAGAAAAAGAACTATCGCCAACGGGACAATTAAGATTAGAGAACGAAGATTACAATACAAAGCTGACCTTACTCGACACAACGCGCAAAGAGAGTGGAGAGTATAAGCTGCGAGCTGAAAATATCAATGGTGTTGATGAAGCTCTCGTCGAAATAATTATCCTTGATAAGCCATCAAAGCCGGAAGGTCCTTTGGAAGTTTCGGATATTCACAAAGAAGGATGCAAACTAAAATGGAAGAAACCTAAGGATGATGGTGGTGTCCCTATCACCGGTTATGTGGTAGAAAAAATGGATACCGCCACGGGTAAATGGGTTCCAGCTGGTTCCGTTGATCCAGAAAATACCAATATTGATATTAAGGGTCTGGATCCCAATCATCGCTATCAATTCCGAGTTAAGGCAGTGAACGAGGAGGGTGAATCAGAGCCATTGGAAACGGATTCAGCAATTACTGCTAAAAATCCATTTGATGTCTCAGCACCACCTGGTCTCCCCGAGCTCGAGGATTGGGATGAACATCATGTCAAATTGAAGTGGGAACCACCAATACGTGATGGTGGTTCTCCAATTACTAGTTATATCGTCGAAGTTATGGATAAGGACTCCGGGGAATTTGTGAGGGCAATGGAAACAGAGGGTCCAATTTGCAAGGGCATGGTTAAGAAACTCGAAGAAGGCCAGCAGTACAAATTTAGAGTTCGTGCTGTTAACAAGGCCGGGCCATCGGATCCATCCGAGCAAAGTAATTGGCATACAGCCAAACCTCGTTACTGTAAGTTTTAACAATCAATATGTATATATTTTTTTATTTTAAATATGTCGAAGCTCTCCAAAATAATAGTTGCTCAATTGGTTCGCGTTCTCAATAAGCCATCTCTCACTAACTTAACTAAAGACTTTTCGACCAAAGACCAAAATTGAAGAAGTGTTTGTACAGTTCAAGTAAGAGAGATGGTAACTAGCAACTATTATATACGAGCTGTGAGTATAATGTTGGCTATTTAATTTTTATATTATTTTAATATTTAATCTAGTGAAACCCCACATCGACCGATCAAATATAAAACCGGCTATTGTTAAAGCTGGACTTTCTATAAGCTTGGATATCAACATCAAGGGAGAACCCGCTCCCAAAGTGGAATGGTTCTTTAACAGCTTGCCACTCGTGAGCAATGAGGATGGCATAAAAATAGATAATATTGATTACAATACCAAGTTTTTTGTGATGAGGGCTCAGCGCTCGCAAAGTGGAAAGTACACTATAAAAGCAACAAACGAAGTTGGTGAAGATGTCGCTGAGCTTGATGTTAGTGTGCTAGGAAAACCTAGTAAACCAAAGGGTCCGTTACAAGTCAACGATATCACTAAGCACAGCTGTAAACTGAAGTGGGATAAGCCGGAAGATGATGGTGGAACTCCAATAGATTATTATGAAATCGAAAAGCTTGATCCACACACAGGTCAATGGTTACCATGTGGAAAGAGTACCGAACCTGAAGCAAAGGTTATAGGCCTTCACGAAGGAAAACCATACAAGTTCCGAGTGAGAGCTGTTAACAAGGAAGGCGAATCGGAAGATTTGGAAACAGATAAAACAATTATTGCCAAGAACCCATTCGATGAACCTGATAAGCCTGGCCGACCTGAACCCACAAATTGGGATAAGGACTTTGTTGACTTAGTCTGGGATCCACCGGAGAACGATGGTGGTGCACCCATTCAAAAATATATTATACAAATGAGGGATAAATCGGGAAGGGCTTGGGTGGACGCCGCCACAGTCCCAGGTGATAAGGGAAAAGGCACCGTTACTTCCGGCATCGAAAATGGACATGAGTATGAGTTCCGTATTGTTGCATTGAACAAGGCAGGACCGAGTGAGCCTAGTGATGTTTCGAAAACAGTAATAGCTAAGCCACGTTTCTTAAAACCCCACATCGATCGGAAGAATCTGCAGAAGAAGATCATGCGCAGTGGTCAAATGCTTCATATGGATGCTGCTGTTAAAGCAGAGCCACCAGCAAAAATCGTATGGTCTTACAATGGCGCAGAAGTAAAATCATGCGACCAGATCAAAATTGAAAATGAAGATTACAAGACCACCTTCCTAATGCCGAAGGTAAAACGATCGGATCGTGGAACATACATAGTTACTGCGAAAAATGATTCCGGTTCTGACACTGTGGAAGTTGAGCTGGAGGTTATGTGCAAGCCTAGCAAACCCCAGGGTCCTTTGGCTGTATCCGATGTAACAGCGGAGAGTGTTCACCTAAAGTGGGTAAAGCCCGAAGATGATGGTGGTGAACCCATTGAACAATATGTTGTAGAACGCATGGATACAGAAACGGGACGATGGGTACCAGTACTAACCACTAAAGTTCCGGAGGCTGATGTCCCTGGACTTACCGAAGGTAAAGAGTATCTGTTTCGTGTCAAGGCTGTCAATGCTGAAGGTGAATCGGAACCTTTGGTAACTGAAGTTCCTACCAAGGCAAAAAATCCATTTGATGCTGCTGAAACCCCAGGTAAGCCACAAATTATTGATTGGTCAGCGAATCATTGCGATATTAAATGGCGAGCCCCTGAAGATGATGGTGGCGCACCCATCTCTGGTTATATTGTGGAAAAGAAGGACCCAAATACAGGAAAATGGCAAAAGGCCCTCGAAACCAATACGCCAGATTGTAAAGCTTGTATCAATGATTTAATTGAAGGAAATAAATATCAATTCCGAGTTAAAGCCATAAACAAGGCAGGTCAAAGTAAACCCTCTGAACCTTCGGACCAAATGACGGCCAAGGATCGCTTTGCACCACCTAAAATTGATAGAGCTAATATCAAAGACATTACAATTAAGGCAGGACAACACGTTCGTTATGATATTAAAGTGTCCGGAGAACCACCGGCAACCAAAGTTTGGCTCCACAACAAGGCACGATTGGAGAACGATGATAGTGACTATAATATTGATATGGAATCCTATCGCACCAAGTTGACGGTGCCATTTTCGAAACGTTTCCACTCCGGCAAATATATACTTAAAGCTGAGAATGAATCGGGACGGGATGAGGCTTCATTTGAGGTTATTGTCTTGGACAAACCCGGTGCCCCAGAAGGACCATTACGTGTCACCGATGTCCATAAGGAGGGGTGCAAGCTAAAATGGAACGCTCCGCTGGATGATGGTGGCTTGCCCATAGAACACTATATCGTTGAAAAATTAGATGTGGATACGGGACGTTGGCAACCTTCGGGTCGCTATAAAGAACCATTTGCCGAACTTAACAATTTGGAGCCAGGAAGTGAATATAAATTCCGAGTTATAGCAGTAAATACTGAAGGTGAATCAGAACCACTAATTGGTGAACAGTCCATTATTGCCAAGAATCCGTTTGATGAGCCCGGTAAGCCAGGAACTCCAGAAGCAACAGATTGGGACAAGGATCATGTGGATTTGGTATGGCGCCCACCACTCAACGATGGTGGCTCTCCCGTTACCGGGTACATCGTTGAGAAACGCGAAAAAGGTACTGATAAGTGGATTAAGGGAGCTGAAGTCTCAGCTCCATCGTTTATCGAAGAGTGCAAGGCAACGGTACCTAATCTTAATGAGAACTCTGAATACGAATTCCGTATTAAGGCAGTAAATGCTGCAGGACCTGGCGAACCTTCTGATGCTAGCAAGACTATTATAACAAGACCCAGAAAATGTAAGTTTATCTTCACATTTTTATTTATTTTTAGATTTGTTGTTTTTCTATAATTTTTACCACATTTTTTATATTTTTAAGTAGTAATGTACGACTGTATAAAATTGTCGATTGTCTAGTCGATCTGTACGTTTATACGCATCTATACTATACTATATTATACTATCTTTTAATAGCTCGAAGTCGTTTCCAAGTAAGGTAACGGTTTTGCATAAATAAGAACTACTTTGAGAGAACTAACTATGTCTTTTAGACATAGTAAAATCAATTATAAATAAAACGGTTTACTCATACAGGAGCTTTAACTATTATAGGCTTTTTTGGCTTACCTCCTAAAAAAGAATAATAAAGTTTAGTACTACTTCCTTGATATAACAATTTGTCTTTTGATAAACTAATCATTTGATTTGCGGCCTCTCTAAAATCCTCTATTTTATATTTTCCGAACAGTTTTTATAATCTACCATAATTCCAATATCAGACCCAGAGGATGGTTCTAGAGCTAAATTACCTACTGCTTGAAGTATAAATTCCATAATATGTTAAATGCGGTTGTATCATAATGCCTGTTCCAGTTCTAGTTTTCACTTCCTAACAAACTTTACGGATTTAAATTTCCCTCTATTAGTTAACAGAGGAAGTTTCCGATCAGAATCTTACGAAAACTTTCCGCTAACCAATGGGCTGGTAAGGTCAGGTCGATTCTAACCATCCACATTATTTCAAATCCGCCCCACCTTTTCTAGTTTCCAAACGAAATAGTCAAAAATGTAAGGGCTGTCAGCATACCAAGAAAAGGACGGGTTCGTGGGATTCATTTTGAACAATCGTTTTCGTGTATATTGTACAGTTATAGGAACGGCTATTAATTTATGTTGAAGACAAAAGTTTCTAGTTCAATATATTAGTTAGCTTATTGTACAAACTGAATGAAGCGTAATAGGCAACTTCGGCAACTCTTTTTTACAGCATTTTGCAATACTATTTGTGAATACTTCGCCACCAGAACAGCTGACTAAAATTAAAAATTTTTCAAACTTTTCATTGTGACCGCCACTTCTTGTTCCTTCCTCCTTTTATGTTAGCTGTTTCAAATTGGCACTCTATTAATGTTCATATGTTGGAGACTACAGCGGGCCAAAATTGGATCAGCCCCTTACTAGGAAAACTTTGACAAAGCAAACGCATTTGTCAAGATTGGCCAGCTAATCGATGCTATTTCAGTATTTCTGGTCCTTGATGACTCTCCTCGGTAGTCGGATGCACAGTCATTTTCTAAGATGATACTTCTTGATTGGTATATCGCTTTTCATGTTTTTACAATAGTAAGCAGATTTTCAATTCAGCATGTATTTTCAATAGGTGCCTAATTATATTTTAAAGATTGGGTCGAAATGCTACCTCCAAGGGTCTATAGATGGAAATTTCACGTTGTCTTTTTGTGTTTAGTTTTTTTTTTTTTTATTTGTCTTCTTTACGGACTATTAATTACGGACTACTATTACGGACTAATAAGTTGATATATTAAATATTTATTTATAGTGGCGCCCAAGATTGACCGTAAAAATATACGAACTTACAACATTAAGGCCGGAGAACCAATATTCTTGGATATTAAAGTCAGTGGCGAACCGGCACCCGATGTTACTTGGAATCAAAATAACAAATGCGTTCCGGCCACATCAGATAGTCATGTGGAGAATACTCCGTATAATACCAAGTATGTGAACAATAATCCTGAACGTAAGGATACGGGTGTTTATAAGATTACCGCACATAACCTTTATGGTCAAGATCATGTGGAATTCCAAATCAATATTATTGGTAGGTAAAAACTTTTTTATTTCAAAAGTAGGTTTTATTATCCTTGTTTTCATTTGGGTTTAGGTAAACCTGGGAAACCTGAAGGTCCCTTGGAAGTATCCGATATCCACAAAGATGGTTGTAAGCTGAAATGGAAGAAGCCTAAGGATGATGGTGGTGAACCTATAGATTGCTATTTGGTAGAGAAATTTGATCCAGATACAGGAATCTGGCTTCCTATTGGAAAGAGTAACGTACCTGAGTTCAATGTTGAAGGCTTAGTGCAAGGACATGAGTACAAGTTCCGTGTTAAAGCTGTAAATAAGGAAGGAGAATCGGAACCACTTATAACTTTGGGAACGATTGTTGCCAAAGATCCATTTAGTATGTTTTTAAAATGATTATGGTACCCAAATTATGTTTAACTAACGTTTATAACTTTATTTTAGCTGCCCCAACACAGCCAGGACAACCGGAGCCTACCGACTGGACAGCCAATAAGGTAGATCTGGCTTGGACAGAACCAATCAGTGATGGTGGATCACCAATTACTGGTTATATCATTGAATTCAAAGACAAATACAGTCCACTTTGGGAAAAAGCTTTAGAAACCGATTCGCCAGCTCCTATAGGAACTGTTCAGGGTTTAATTGAAGGCAATGAATACCAATTCCGGGTAATTGCTTTAAATAAAGGTGGCCAATCGGAGCCATCAGCTCCAAGCAAAAACTTTATTGCCAAGCCGCGTTACCTTGCTCCGAAAATCGATCGAAGAAATCTTCGCGATATATCCATATCCTCCGGAACCGCTCTTAAATTAGATGCAAATATAACAGGAGAGCCCGCGCCCAAAGTCGAATGGAAATTTTCGAATTACCCTTTGTCATCTGGTAAAAATGTGACAATTGAATGTCCTGATTATTATACCAAATTGGTTATACGACCAACCCAGCGTAGTGATTCTGGCGAGTACTTGGTCATTGCCACAAATAGTTCGGGTAAAGATAGTGTCCTTATAAATGTTGTCATTACTGATAAGCCAACACCACCCAACGGGCCACTTAAAATATCAGATGTCCATAAGGAGGGATGTCACCTGAAATGGAAACGGCCCACCGATGATGGTGGTACTCCCATTGAGTTTTTTCAAGTCGACAAGTTGGATCCTGAAACGGGATGTTGGATACCGTGCTGCCGGTCCAATGAACCTCAAGTAAACGTTACTGGTTTAACTGCTGGAAATGAATACAAGTTCCGTATCTCCGCTGTTAATGGTGAAGGTGAGTCTCAGCCCTTAATTGGCGACGAAACAATTATTGCCAAAAATCCCTTTGATGAACCTGGAAAACCTGAAAACCTTAAAGCCGTCGATTGGGATAAGGATAGCATAGATTTGGGATGGACACCACCATTAATTGACGGTGGTTCCCCCATAACTGGTTATCTGGTTGAAAAGAAAGATAAGTTTGGAAAGTGGCAGAAGACTCTAGAAGTGCCAGCAGATCAGTGCAAAGCGACTGTTCCGGATTTGATCGAGGGACAAACTTATGAGTTCCGTGTGTCTGCTATTAATGCAGCTGGACCGGGAGAACCCTCAGATGCCACACCCCCGATTACTGCCAAGTCACGCAACAAGCCGCCAGTTATTGATCGTTCCAACTTGATTGAAGTACGTATAAAGGCTGGACAAGGATTTGTATTTGATTGCAAAGTATCTGGTGAGCCGCCGCCAATCACCAAGTGGTTTCTCATGAAAAAAGAAGTGTACTCTAAAGATAACGTCAAGGTAACTAATGCAGAATACAACACCAAACTAAAAGTGACTTCTGCAACTAGGACCGACTCCGGTTTGTATACCGTACATGCAGAGAATTCGAATGGTGCAGACAGTGCCGAAGTAAAGGTTACTATCATTGATAAACCCTCGCCTCCGAATGGACCACTCAAAGCTGATGATATAAATGCCGATGGTTGCATCCTACATTGGAATCCTCCCGATGATGATGGTGGTCAACCCATTGATAATTATATTGTTGAAAAACTAGATGAGGCAACGGGTCGCTGGGTGCCAGCTGGTGAGACAGACGGCCCAACCAGCACTCTCAAAGTGAAAGGTCTAACACCCGGACATAAATATAAATTTAGAGTTCGGGCAAGGAATCGTCAAGGAATCTCTGAACCCCTAACAACAAGCCAAGCGATTGTAGCAAAAAATCCATATGATGAGCCTACAAAGCCCGGCACTCCCGCCATAAAAGATTTCGACAAAGACTTCGTTGATTTGGATTGGGCTAGACCAGAAAGTGATGGGGGCTCACCCATCATCGGTTACACTATTGAGAAGCGTGATAAGTATTCACCGGATTGGGAAAAGTGTGCTGAAGTAATTGGTGACACAACTACTGGTCACGTCCCCGATCTCATTGAAGGTGTTAAATATGAATTCCGGGTTCGGGCATTGAACAAAGCGGGCCAAGGTATACCTAGTGATCCCACAGAACCACACGTTGCTAGACCAAAAAATATGCCACCCAAGATTGATCGCAACTTTATGTCGGATATTAAAATCAAAGCAGGCAATGTTTTTGAATTTGATGTACCAGTATCGGGTGAACCTATTCCATCTAAAGAGTGGACCCATGAGGATAATATGGTGATAAACACGGATCGTGTAAGAATTTCTAACCTTGATGATCGAACCAAGTTACGTATATTAGATGCCAAACGTTCAGATACGGGGTCTTACGTCTTAGTAGCTCGTAACACTAATGGGATTGATAAACACACCGTTAAGGTTACTGTTTTAGATGTACCAAGTACGCCAGAAGGACCATTACGCAATGGTAATGTTAGCAAAAGCTCGATAACCCTACGCTGGCGTCCACCCAAAGATGACGGGGGCTCTGAGATCACACATTATGTGGTTGAAAAAATGGATAATGAAGCCATGAGATGGATTCCAGTTGGTGAAAGTGCAGACACTGAAATTCGCGCCGATAATCTAATTGAAAATCATGATTATAGCTTTAGAGTTCGTGCTGTCAACAAACAGGGACAATCGCAGCTTCTGACCACCTCACAACCGATAACTGCCAAAGATCCCTATTCACATCCAGATAAGCCCGGTCAACCTCAGGCCGTTGACTGGGGTAAAGACTTTGTCGACTTAGAGTGGGCCGCACCAAAAAAAGATGGCGGTGCTCCTATCACATCTTATATTGTTGAGAAACGGCCTAAGTTTGGTCAGTGGGAACGAGCGGTTGTGGTTCCCAGTGATGAGTGCAAAGTTCACATCCCAGAATTAACAGACGGTGGTGAATATGAATTCCGCGTAATTGCCGTTAACCGAGGTGGACCCAGTGATCCATCTGATCCATCAAGCACTATTATTTGTAAGCCACGATACCTTGCTCCGTTCTTTGACAAATCCTTGTTAAACGATATTACCGTTCATGCTGGCAAGCGATTGGGTTGGACTTTACCAATTGAGGCATCACCAAAACCATCCATTATGTGGTTATATAATGGCAAGGAAATTGGGTTAGATTCTCGTGGTGAGTCTGCATTATTCCAAAACGAACTAAACTTTGAAATACCATCGGCATTGCGTAATGACGAAGGTCGATATACCTTAATCTTGAAGAATGAGCATGGATCATTTGATGCATCTGCACATGCCACCGTTTTAGATCGACCATCAACTCCTAAGGGACCGTTGGATATAACTAAGATTTCCAGAGATGGTTGCCATTTGGCTTGGAATGTTCCAGAAGATGATGGGGGTTCACCAATTTTGCATTATGTTATTGAGAAAATGGATATGTCGCGAGAAACTTGGTCAGATGCTGGAATGAGCACACATCCTGTACATGATGTAACACGACTTATTCACCGCAAAGAGTACTTGTTCCGCATTAAGGCAGTTAATGCCATAGGAGAATCTGATGCTTTAGAGGCATCCAAGAGTATAATTGCTAAGAACGAGTTTGATGAACCGGATGCTCCCGGGAAACCCAACATTACAGACTGGGGTTGCGATCATGTTGACTTGCAATGGACAGTACCCAAGAGCGATGGTGGAGCTCCACTAACCGAATACATTATACAGAAAAAGGAAAAAGGTAATCCATATTGGATTAATGTTCTACATGTCCCATCAAATAAGAATACTGCGAAAGTTCAAGAACTGGCCGAAGGACAGGAGTATGAATTTAGAGTGATTGCAGTGAATCAAGCGGGACAATCGGACCCATCGGAACCATCCGATATGATATTGGTTAAAGCACGCTATTTGCCACCAAAGATAATCACACCCCTGCATGAGATACGTATTAAGTGCGGTCTTATTTTCCACATAGATATTGATTTTATTGGTGAACCTGCACCAGAAACGATATGGACGTGTAATAATAATCCGTTGAAATCGAATGAAAGATCAACTATAACCTCTATAGGTCATCATACTGTAGTCCACACTGTTAACTGTCAACGTTCCGATTCTGGAATATATCATCTACTTTTACGCAATGAGTCTGGTATAGATGAAGGCAGCTTTGAACTGATTGTACTTGATCGGCCCGGCCCACCCGATGGTCCAATGGAGTATGAGGAAATATCAGCAAATTCTGTAACAATATCATGGAAGCCACCAAAGGATAATGGTGGCTCTGAGATTTCAGCATATGTCATAGAGAAACGTGATCTAACCCATGGTGGTGGTTGGGTTCCAGCTGTTAATTATGTTAATGCCAAATACAATCATGCTGTAGTTCCAAGACTATTAGAAGGAACAAAATATGAGTTTAGAGTAATGGCTGAAAATCTACAAGGTCGATCTTGCCCATTAACTTCAGATCAACCCGTCATTGCTAAGAACCAATATACAGTACCTGGATCTCCAGGCAAGCCTGAGCTAACGGATAGTGACAAGGATCAGATATCGATCAAGTGGAAACAACCTATAAGTAATGGCGGATCACCCATTATTGGTTATGACATCGAACGTCGCGACATGAGCACTGGACGATGGATTAAAATAAATGGTGAGCCAGTTCCTACAACAGAGTACCAAGATGATCGAGTATCCCCGAATCATCAATATCAATACAGAATATCAGCAGTTAATGCCGCTGGAAATGGTAAGACTTCAGAACCATCTTCAGTTTTTGACGCTCGACCGTTGCGCGAAAAACCAAGGCTATATTTGGATGGCTTGGTGGGAAGAAGAGTTAAGGTACGTGCCGGCGAACCTGTTAACATCACTTTACCAATTTCCGGCGCTCCGACACCCAGTATTGAATGGAAGCGCGGTGAGCTAAAGGTCACAGAAAGCAAACGTGTTTCCTATGACACAAACTCCGAAAGGACCATATTTCGTATTGAAAATTCAAATAGGAGCGATGGTGGATGTTATACAATCTCTGCTATCAATGAGTTTGGTATGGACTCTGCAGACATTGAAATTGTTGTCGTTGACAAGCCATCAATACCAGAAGGGCCACTAACATATACTGAAACAGCACCCGATCACATCTCTTTGCAATGGAATCCACCTTTAGATGATGGTGGCAGTGAGATAACTGGGTATATAATAGAATTCTCTGAATTTGGAGTGGATGCCTGGAAGCCTGTGCCCGTTTATTGTCCTAAGACGAACTACACGGTCAAGGGCCTAGCCGAAGGAAAGAAATATGTGTTCCGCGTGCGAGCGGAAAATATATATGGCACTTCCGATGCTTTTGAAGGTAAGCCAGTCTTGGCGAAGTCACCTTTTGATCCACCCGGTCCGCCATCTCAGCCAATCATTGCTGCATATTCACCAAGTTCCGTCAGCTTAGAATGGCACCCACCGGACTATTGTGGTGGCAAACCTATATCTGGTTACATTGTTGAGAGACGTGAGCGCGGTGGCGAATGGATTAAGTGCAATAATTGTCCAACACCAAATACTAGTTATACCGTTCCGGATTTACGTGAAGGCTCTCGATTTGAGTTCCGGGTAATTGCGTTGAACGAAGCTGGCCCTGGTCAACCGTCAAAGCCATCAGATACAGTCACTGCAGAACTGCAGCGATATCGGCCCGAACCACCAGAACCACCAAAGCCCGATCGCATTTTTAAAGATAGTGTTACATTATCATGGCGGCCATCGCGCAACGATGGGAAATCCCGAGTCAAAGGTTATTATCTTGAAATACGAGCCAAAAACGATAAGGATTGGAAGTCAGTTAATGATACGCCAGTGAACTCTACCCTTTATACGGTGCCAAATCTGAAGGAGGGTGAGGAATACTCATTCCGCGTTATTGCCGAAAATGATGTGGGCCGTTCAGAACCATCCAAGCCCTCACAACCCGTAACTATTGAGGAGCAACCCAACAAACCTTGCATGGACTTGGGTAATGTTCGTGATATTGTGTGCCGAGCTGGTGATGATTTTAGTATTCATGTTCCATATGTGGCTTTCCCCAAACCAAATGCCTTTTGGTATTCCAATGATAGTATCCTAGATGATATTGATACGCGTGTCCATCAACATTTGACCGATGACGCCGCTTCGTTTGTAGTGAAGAACTCAAAACGATCGGATTCCGGTCAATACCGTCTACAGTTGAAGAATCCATCAGGATTTGATACTGCGACCATTAATGTTAAAGTTTTGGATAAACCGGCACCACCAACTAACCTTCGAGCAGACGAGTTTGCAGGAGATTCCCTAACTCTATATTGGAATCCACCTAAGGATGATGGCGGTTCACCTATGCAAAATTATATAATTGAGAAGAAGGAAGCTCGCTCCTCTACATGGACCAAAGTCAGTAGCTTCTGTACAGTACCATTTGTACGAGTACGTAACCTTGGAATTAACAATGATTACGACTTCCGCGTAATTGCAGAAAATAAATATGGACACTCTGATCCAGCCAATACAACAGAGCCCATCCGAGCTAGACATCCGTTTGATGTACCCAATGTACCTGGAATACCTCGAGGCATTGACTCAACGGAAGATAGTATAACAATCGCATGGTCAAAGCCAAAGCATGATGGTGGTTCACCCATAATGGGCTATATCATCGAGAAGCGACTGTTGGGCGAGGATAAATGGACCAAGGCAATTCATTCTCTGTGTCCTGACTTGACCAGTAAGATACCGAATCTTATTGAGAATGCTGAATATGAATTCAGAGTTTCCGCCATTAATGCGGCTGGTCAATCAGGATATAGTGCATCAAGTGATCTTATATTCTGCCGTAGACCCCCGCATGCACCAAAGATAACATCTGATTTATCGATCCGTGATATGACGGTAATAGCGGGTGAAGAATTTCATATTACCGTACCATATCATGCAAACCCAAGGCCCACGTCATCATGGCAGTTGAATGGTCTTGATGTAGTACCCAATAAGCGCATCAGATTCGATACGGATGATTATGTTTCGGTATACTATAATAAAATGGCGAAGAGAAATGAAACTGGATCGTACTCCATTACACTGACCAATAGCAAGGGTTCCGATACAGCCTTATGCTATGTCACCGTTGTGGACAGACCGGGACCACCACAGGGACCATTAAATGCCTATGACATAACCCCAGATACATGCACCCTCGCTTGGAAGACTCCGTTAGATGATGGTGGTTCACCAATTACCAATTATGTTGTCGAGAAACTTGATACCAGCGGAACATGGGTGAAAGTTAGTAGCTTTGTTCGTAACACTCATTATGATGTTATGGGCTTGGAGCCACAACATAAGTATCATTTCCGCGTTAGAGCCGAGAATCAATATGGTTTATCTGATCCCCTTGATATCCCCGAGCCCATTATTGCCAAACATCAATTTACAGTCCCAGATGAGCCAGGACAACCAAAAGTAATTGATTGGGACTCTGGGAACGTCACCCTAATTTGGACAAGACCTGCTAGCGATGGTGGCTCCCGTATTCAAGGTTATCAAATTGAATATCGTGATATTGTAAACGATTCATCGTGGAATACGTATGACTATCTTATCAAAGATTCCAAATATCAGCTATATAATTTAACCAACGGATGTGAATATGAGTTCAGGATAAAGGCTAAAAATGCTGCGGGATTGAGCAAACCTTCACCACCTTCCTTGCGTTTTAAACTAAAGGGCAAATTTAGTGTACCATCGCCACCGGGAACACCGCAAGTTACTAAGGTTGGTAAAAATTATGTCGACTTGAAGTGGGAGAAACCATTAAGAGATGGTGGCTCTCGCCTCACTGGCTACATTATTGAGCGAAGAGATATCGGTGGTGCCGTTTGGGTTAAATGTAACGATTTCAATGTCTTAGATACCGAATTCACAGTAATTAACCTTATTGAAATGGGCGATTACGAGTTCCGTATATTTGCTGTCAACTCTGCGGGAAGATCGGAGGCAAGCTTATGTACAATGCCCATTAAGGTTTGTGAAGTGATAGGTGGAGAAAAACCAGAATGGATAACGAGACTTCACGATCGTGCGGCTCCATATGGCAAAGATTTTACCCTGCAATGTGAGGCTTCGGGTAAGCCTCTCCCAACGGCAAGATGGCTTCGAAATGGTAAAGAAATTCAAATGGGCGTAGGACGGCTTACCAGCGACTCCAAGGATGGCCTCTTCCGATTACACATCTCAAATGTGCAGGCTAGCGACGACGGGGACTACACATGCGAGGCAATAAATTCTCTTGGATTTGTCCATACCTCTGGTTACCTCAAGATCGGATCTCCACCAATCATTAACCGATGTCCCAACGAGCTTTTCTTACCCGAAGGCGATAATGCTAAGACGAAAGTGTACTATTCTGGTGATCAACCATTAACCGTGATATTAAAGCGAAACAACGAAGTTATAGCAAAGTCGGATAGCAATGATGACACTCACATAAAATTAACCGTATTTGATGACTACGTGGCGATCTTCCTACGTGACATTGTCAAAAGCGATTTAGGTCAATATCAAATTGAATTTACAAATAGTTCGGGTAGTGCCATTGGTCAGTTTGCCGTGCACATCACTGGACTACCCTCAGCACCGACAGGGCCAATGGGAATCTCTCAGATTAACAAGCATTCGTGTACTCTGGCTTGGCGGCCACCATCATATGATGGTGGTCTTAAGATCACTCACTATGTTGTGGAACGTAAGGATTTGTCATCGCCACACTGGATAACGGTATCCAGTACCTGCAAGGATACCTCCTTCAATGTACAAGGTCTACTTGAGAATCAAGAATACATTTTCCGTGTAATGGCTGTTAATGAGAATGGATTGGGCCCATTTCTAGAAGGTTTGAATCCGATACGAGCAAAGGCCCCAATTGACCCACCGTCGCCACCAGGTATTCCACAAATCCTTGAGATTGGCGGTGATTTTGTGCATTTGGAATGGAGTAAGCCGGAATCGGATGGCGGTGCTCACATTCAAGGTTATTGGATCGAAAAACGTGAAGTTGGCAGTGATACATGGCAGCGTGTCAACGCTACCATTTGTGTTGCCCCTCAAATAAACTGTTCCAATTTGATCGAAGGTCGGCAATACGAGTTCCGAATCTTTGCTCAGAATGTTGCAGGCCTATCAAAGCATTCATCCGCTTCGCAGGCTATAAAGATAATAGATCCAAAGGCGGCTTCGTCTCCATTGATTGTGAAACCGTTACGCGATGCCAATTGCATTCAAAATCATAATGCCCAATTCACGAGCACCATTACTGGTGTTCCAAGGCCAACCATTACCTGGTATAAGGGTGCACGAGAAATCACCACTGGGGCAAGATATCACATCTACGCAGAAGGAGATAATTATTTTCTTAATATCAATGATGTATTTGGCGAAGATGCCGACGAATATGTCTGTCGCGCAGTCAACAAAGCGGGTGCAAAATCTACAAGAGCTGCTTTGGCAATTATGAGTGAGTTTAAATATTTTCTATTCATTTATTAATTTCATAAGGTCATTATAAAATTTACAATGCAGTCATTATGGTCGTTACCGATCCCATTTATTCTTGATTATCGTCAACAACTAAGTCGATCTAATCATATCCGTCTGTCCGTTCCTACTCAAAACCTAGTTGAGTTATCTGAATGAAACTATGCAACTAGATTTCTTTTTATTGCAGGTTGTATATAAATCGGAAGGAGCCGGACGACCTTATCATATTAAATTAAAAACAAAATTACAGACATAATTATTTTTTACGAATTAAAACAATGTTTTAAAGTTGATCAAAATCGGATTACTATATCTGCACTATATACCACCAATAGAAAAAATCGAGCAATATGTGTAAATGTTATTTAAAAAACGGCAAATGTTCGTTCTATTTATTCATAAATGTTATACTTCAGTAAAAGGTTATTTCAACGCAGGGTTGGCTTTCTAAAATTAGCTTTATTCCTATTGAATATATAAATACATAATTTTACGATTGCGAAATATATATTTTTCTTTTCAAAATCGAAAGACTTTATCACATCATATATAATTTATTTTCATTTAATCGAATTACTTTACTTTCTATGATACGGTTGGGTCGAATTGCAAATGCAAACCTTTTGGTTTTTTCAACAACTTTATGATGAATAATTTATTATTTTTCTAATTCATATCATGTCAATTTGGTAATTTATAGGCTAATTACTACCACTTCAAATTGATTACATTTTGATACCCTATCAATTTTTAAAAAATCGTTTTTTAAATTATTATCTTACAGCATCTCCAAAACTGAACGTTCCTCCAAGATTTAGAGACACTGCCTACTTCGACAAGGGTGAAAATGTTGTAATCAAAATACCATTTACTGGATATCCCAAGCCACGGATACACTGGGTTAGAGAAGGTAAGAATCTTCTATATGTATTTTTATGGGTTCAGGTCATAGTAAAATAAAAAGTAAAAATCCATGCACTGCACTATGGTCCAGAAGACCGAAAACTTTGAACATTGTGTTTTTTTAGAAAGATAATATTGTAAAAAAATTTTGAGTCTGTGCGACCACGCCCTCTATTGCCACCCATACAAACCGATTCGCATCATTAGAAATTTAGTATAACGCTGAATTCAAACAATATATTTAATTTTTTTCAGGAATGTTTTATAAATGTTATATATGTGTTCTGTCATCATATTCTTCTTCTTCTTCGAGAATTATTGCGCAGCCTTCGTTCAACTCCTCATCTGAATCACAATCGGATTGCAATTCCTTTTCAATTGGGCTATTGTTCTCGTTTGACGGCAGCTCCAGAAGGCTTAATACTTGTTTTGGAATTGGTTTTTTTGTGTTTCTTCGTTCCCTTTCCTTTAAACAAACACTCGGTAATAAGGGATCCGAGGAATCGATCGCGTGTGAGAGTCTGTCTTTTTTATAGATTTTATTGCGGGCTTCTGAAGCATTTTCGCCTAAGCATCCTAGTGGAACTAACGAATTATTTATTTGAAAACCGTGGACTAGTATTTTGTAAATCGTTGGTGACATGGAATACCACGGGTATTTATTATTTATGCATATTTAGGTCCCGGTTTTTGTGGTGTCTTACAGTTTTCATTTATTGTAACTGATATTGTAGAGCACATCCATTCAGTATGCTTTGACTTAAAACGTTCGACCATATAGTTGCATTTTGGGAGTCTTTTCTTTATAAAAGATTCAAAATTACTTGTTTTTGTATTAATTTAAAATTTTTTATCATCTTCGACGTGGTAATTTTTATAAATGCAATCTAACACAGATGATATTATTGCTGAGCCAAATATCGAAAAGATCGCTATTGCGAAATTCGAACGTTGCTAAATATTGCGGAATTGTGAGAAAAGGGGGGCGAACGGGGAAAAGTTGTTTATTGGCGATAAAGAACGACATATGTATATTAGTATAAGCTGACGTAATTAGTTTTTGTCAGCAGCCGTCAGGTCATTAGTTTTATTCCACGAAACACAAGGGACGCATTTTCTATAAAAAATACACATAAATTGAACATTAAACAAAATACAAACATTAAGACTAAACATAAACAGACTATATTCAGTAAAAAATACATACCTTGATTTACAATTTCTATTACTATCAACAGTTTGTTCGGACAAAGAATATTTATTTTCACGCATAAAAGATGTTAGATTGTGTGGTTTGGAAAGCTCATAAAAAGCTTCAATGAAGCTTGTAAAGCATATTTTTTTACTTTTGTTTATGTTTGATGTTTTAACTTTAAGAATTTTAAATCAAAATACAAAACCTTAACAAAAACTTCTGGACCATAGTGCACTGGGGGATTGGTATAAAAACCTATATAAAACGTTATATTATTATCATTACATATATTTATATATAAATATTATTAGGTGAGAACATAGAGTCTGGTGGACATTACCATGTCGAGGTGAAGGAGAGACATGCTGTCCTAACAATTCGTGATGGATCCCGATTAGACTCGGGACCATATAGAATAACAGCGGAAAATGAGCTTGGTTCAGATACTGCAATAATCCAAGTGCAAATAAGTGACCGCCCAGATCCCCCACGGTTCATCACTATAGAAAGTATTGGCACTGATTCCTTGTCTCTGAATTGGAAGGCCCCCGTCTGGGATGGCGGCAGTGACATTACAAATTATTATGTAGAGCGCCGTGAGCATCCCTTATCGTCATGGATACGCGTGGGAAATACACGATTCACCTCAATGGCTGTCAGTGGTCTAACGCCCGGAAAAGAATACGATTTCCGTATCTATGCTGATAATGTTTATGGACGTTCTGAACCATCCGAACCAAGCACTCTTATTAAGACGAAAGAATCAATTAAGAAAAAGCAAACAGAACGTAAATACGAACTAGATGCAAATGGCAAAAAGGTACGCGGCAAAGCCGACGGACTCATCAAAGACTATGATTCATATGTCTTTGATATCTACTCCAAATTTGTACCCCAACCCGTTGAAATATCCCAACAAACTGTCTACGGTAAATACGATATATTGGAAGAGATCGGATCTGGTGCCTTTGGTGTGGTGCATCGCTGTCGTGAGCGTAGCACTGGAAATATTTTTGCAGCCAAGTTCATTCCAGTCTCACATGCCGTTGAAAAGGATCTGATTCGTAAAGAAATCGATGTCATGAATCAGTTGCATCACCAAAAGTTAATTAACTTACACGACGCCTTCGAGGATGATGATGAAATGGTTCTCATATTGGAATTGTAAGCTATTTATATACTTTACATACATACTTTACATATTTTCTAATCCATATATTCTTTGAGAATTTTCGTGTCATACAACTGGTGTTAGTCACACTTTTTCGTTTAGATACCCTCTTCTATCCCTTTGTCTTAATTTACTGTTTATTTACGTATACCCCTACATTTGTAACTAATCCCTTCACAGAGAAAATTTAATTTGTATAAAATGCTTTGCTTATTAAAGCAAAGATTTTTTTTCGTGTTCACTTGAGCTTCTATTTTAATTTTTTAAATATTCATTTTTAACCTTATTATTTGAAAATTTTAGTTTTAAAAATGTTCTTTTTGTAGAAAAAAGTTTTTAATTATACACACAATATAAATACTGCAAATTATTATTGGCTATTAGCCATTTCCATTTTTCACACACCCATCGAAATTATTGTCTTTAGGTCTGTACAATTAATTTATACAAATAAAAGCACACAGAGAATTATTCGTCATAACTTCCGTATTATGTAATATATAGGTACGTACAAAATTCTAAATAAAGTTATTAATTACTTAATTACTGCAAGGGTATATAACTTCGGCATGCCGACGTTCTTCTTCTTAAAAGAATTTGATCTTATAAAATTATATCTTATCTTCTATTTATAAATAGCTTATCTGGTGGCGAACTATTTGAACGTATTACAGCCGAAGGTTATGTGATGACGGAAGCGGAAGTTATCAATTACATGAGGCAAATATGCGAGGGCATCCGACATATGGACGAAAAGAACATTATACATTTGGACATTAAGCCCGAGAATATTATGTGTCAAACTAGATTGAGCACAAATGTCAAGCTCATTGACTTTGGCTTGGCCACTCGGCTAGACCCCAATGAAGTGGTGAAAATTACCACAGGCACCGCTGAGTTTGCTGCTCCGGAAATTGTAAACAGAGAACCCGTTGGTTTTTATACTGATATGTGGGCAACGGGTGTATTGACTTATGTTCTGTAAGTTTTTATTACTAATAATTATTATTGTGTAGTTATATTTAGTCATACTAGGTATACTTCGAAGTTTTGCATTAGAATTCAACATGCGTACATTTGTATTATTCATAATACCATTTCCAATACCAGATATAATATAGAACAATATTTCCCCAGTTTTTCGGCCATTAATTGGAAATAAAGAATACACTTTATATTAGTTTTATTTTCGTTTTAGCATTTATTTAAACGAATAATGGGAATAGTCATTTTTGTTTAAATGTATTTTATAGGAAATTGCATAGAACTCACATTAACTTGACAATTTAAAAAATTCTTTACATAACTTCTAAAATTATAAACATCTATACAGCTTTATTGATTTTTATTTGTTGGTCACTTTGATCCGCAACTAATTAAATTTACTAGTTGTGATCAACTTTTGATTATAGCCATAATTTAGTATAACTAGCACGTATTAAAATTATTGAATTATTCTTTTACTGCATATCAACATGGTATACAATATTATAATTCACGTTCCAAGATAATTGAATTGAAACGATATGTTGCAGATCTGCAACACCACCATGCTAAGTGTTAAAAATACACTATTTTTATTCCCCTTGCAAACTAGTATGTCAGTTTTAGAGGTATATGAATAAAACTTTTCTTAGTATGTCTTCTATTGCAGGTAGTATGTAGTATATACATAGGTAGTACTTCTTTATCACTTCTTTATGACTTCTTCTTTATGATTTTTCGATTTACTCATTTTTTATGACAATCGGCCATAGGAATGATCAAAAAATGAATAGAAGTTTGCACATCTTTAGTTTAACTCAACATATTTGCATGTATCCTGACATACATAGTAATTATTAAATAAGTTTTTTAATTTAATCATATTTATAGATTAAGCGGCCTATCACCATTTGCCGGAGATAATGATGTACAAACACTTAAGAACGTCAAGGCATGCGATTGGGACTTTGATCAACAATCATTCAAGTGCATTTCTGAAGAGGGTAAAGATTTCATCCGAAAACTTTTAGTGGCTAACAAAGAGAAGCGTATGACGGCACATGAATGTCTTTTGCATCCTTGGTTAACCGGAGATCACAGTGGTTGCACTCAAGCTCTTAACCGTGAACGTTATTTAGCGTATCGCGAAAAATTGAGAATGAAATATGAAGATTTTGAAAGATATTTATTACCATTTGGAAGATTATCTGAATATTCTTCACTACGTAAATTACTAATGGAGAAATATAAGATTTATGATACGGTGATTGATCGCAGACAAGCAGCGCCACGATTTGTAATCCGACCATCATCCCAATTTTGTTATGAGGGACAGAGCGTTAAGTTCTATTGTCGATGCATTGCCATAGCCACTCCGACGGTTACCTGGTTCCATAATAATATTGACCTGCGGCAGAGTGTCAAGTTTATGAAGCGGTATACTGGCGATGATTATTATTTTATCATCAACCGTGTCAAGTTAGACGATCGTGGTGAATATATAATACGTGCAGAGAATCATTATGGTTCGAGGGAAGAAGTTGTCTTCCTAAATGTTCAACCATTGCCAAAAGAATTACCCAAGCTCCGAATGGAATCAACTCCAGTTCGCCGACGTGAACCATTGCCATATACTTTCTGGCAGGAAGAATCCGAATCGGCGCCCAGTTATACATTCCTATTGCGGCCGCGTGTCATGCAGGCCCGCGACACCTGTAAACTTTTATGTTGTCTTAGTGGAAAACCTGTGCCTACGGTAAAGTGGTACAAGGATGGTCGTGAGCTTAGCAAATATGAGTATGCGATGACACATTCAGATGGTGTCGTAACTATGGAAATAATTGATTGCAAGCCATCGGATTCTGGAAAATACAGTTGTAAGGCTACAAACTGTCACGGAACGGATGAAACTGAATGCGTTGTCATCGTCGAAGGTAAAATAGCTTTATGAAATAAAATCGGAATATTACGGAAAAAATCTCTGTTATGTCAACTATAACACTATTTTTGTAGTTGTAGGAGTTATTCTTTTTAACATCAATCAAAATATTACCAACTTATGAGTCCTTATGGTATTTTTATACTTTTTTCTAAATATCATTGTGTACTAAATGTAAAAATTAAACTATTTCCCAGGAGAATGGGTTACGCCTGAGCAGGCCCAACTTGCCCACAATTTTCTATATTCAGGAGGTAAATTATAAATTAACAAACAATGAACATCAATAAAAAAATATACACGTCTTGTTACCCTTAGCATGCACTTATAATAATTCAATTGAACACAATGTTATAATACATTAGAAAAATTAAATAAAGCTCCTTTTTGTAACATTATTTAGGATTGTTCCAATACCTAATATTTTAAATTTGGACGACAAAATATCTAGTTGGTATAAAAAACCTAATGATAAATTTTAACAAAAGCCAAATGCATAAGAATGATATCTATGATAACTATTTTTCCCATTCAACGACCAACAGTTATTCCGGGCTTAGTTATACAAATTTGTTTATTGAAATTAGATTACATGTATGCAAATATATTTAAACATGATCACATATTTGTTTAAAAAAATAAACATAATAATTAATAATCTTTAAAAATAACCCTCTAACCCCCATAAAACAAATTAAAAATATCTCAAAATATAATAAAAGTACTACAAAATTAAACTAATATTTCATATCGATATTTCATAAGATTCATTATATATTATTTTAAACAGACCGAAAATACATAGAGCAACCATTAAAGCCAGCTCCGCCACCAATAATAACATCTCGTCAATTCACCTCAACTTCTGAATCAAAGGCAAGTGTTTCTTTAATAGTTTTTTATTGGTCTATAGTTGATAATTATTCGTTAATAATTAGGACAACAAAAAAGACGAATCTTCAGATGCAAAAAATAGCATTTCTCGCAAAAAGAAGTACGCATCGAATAGTCTACAGGCTCCTGGTAGCCCATCGAGGTCACGTAGTGCTACCAAAGAACTGATACGTAAGTAATTAAAAAAAAAGTTATTCAGTCCCAATATATCACTGTAGACGGTCGTCCACGTACTGACGATAAACACCAAGTGTGCCCATGGCGACTTTATTATATATGTATATATGTATATGTACATATATAACATTAATAGCAATGATCCCTATATTAGTATTTTAACATTGTCTATACATATATATGTTATGAACTATTAAATTAATTGTTATTGTAAGCTGCTACCCATTCTTACATTCGACTTGAGAACTCATCCGTCCCGGACGACGAAGCATCCTTCATATATAAAATTAATAGCAATGATCCCTATATTAGTATTTTAACATTGTCTATACATATATATGTTATGAACTATTAAATTAATTGTTATTGTAAGCTGCTACCCTTTCTTACATTCGACTTGAGAACTCATCCGTCCCGGACGACGATGCATCCTTCATGTGATCACAGCTGGTTGAAGTGTTGGATGGGCCTTCGCCTTTCTCATGACAATTTATATTTCAGTTGTGCCCCACACCAACTCGAGACCAACTCATGTGCTCTTCAAAAAAGTTAGCTGTTAAATCGGAGTATCTCTACTAAAAATTTTGTAGTAAATATCGATCTACTTCGGCGTCACCTCGCAGCTTGTAGTCTTCGTAGGAAAAGCCAAACAAACTTTATAAATGTAAATGTTTCTCAATGGCATCCACCGTTCTCCTCTTCGTCTCTGCAGCTTCTGCAAAAGTCACTATGTGGCAACGACAGTCTGCTGGTCTGGTGGCCTATTTGGTGGCCAGTGTCCCGTCAGGGCGCTTATAGTTTAGCAGCTGAGCTGTCTGGCCTACCTCTTGCAAATCCTTATTGATTTGCATATTGTAGTGGTTTCTAAGTTTAAATCTACAAATAGCAGTGGGCATGGCTTTTGATAGTCTGCTATGCTTTGCGAGTTGGTATGTGTCGATATGATACATTTTATGGCAGCTTAGTTGTCACTATATATGTTTATTTATTTTGTTTGCTAACGCTGTTTAGACAATTTTAAGCCTACCTTATTGCATATACTTCCGATTGGAAGACGCTGGAGTGATCAGACAATCTAAAGGATCTTCTGATGTTTAATTCATCTGGGGTGCATTTATATTCTATAGCAAAACAATGATTATTATGCACAGAGATTTAGATAACCAGTATTTTGGGACTTCCATTATCCGGTCTCCATTTTCTAAGTAAGCGGAAATTAATTTAAGCAGACACGCTTGTTACCAAATAAGGCAGAACTTATGAATAAGAAGAGAATGATTGACTTATTCAAGAGCCTTATTGAAATCCGTAAAGATAACATCAGAACTCTTGAAAACATGATTGTTCAACGACTAAAAATTCGAGGAGATTGCGACTGAGAGATTAAATTTCAATAAAGACGCTTAGCTTAAGGATAAGGAGTGGTAAGGTCTTATGCTTGAAGCGAGTAGGTAAATTAAAAGAAGGAAGCTAAGAGAGTTGCAACTCTAGTATCGGAGGATTCAGTGACCCCGAGATAGTGGAGAGAATGAAAAAGGATCGTTACGAATATAGGTTCGATCTGGGATAAGTAGTTATTATAACATTACCTGTTGGTGGCTAGAAACTGAGAGCGGCCGGAGGAATATTGTGAGGAGATAATCGAATACAATCGTGCACAAGGATAAAGTTGGGTGAAACAAATCTTCCGGCAGAGATAATGGTTCGATCAAGTAATTTTTGTAATAGAACCTTCACTTACAAAAATAAGATCGAAAAGCATGTCGCGGGAATGATGAAAATGATAAATGTAAACAAGAGCAAGATCTGCTAAGCTATGAATAAATTAATAGTGTCTGCCAGGAAAAAGTAATTATGTCGACCAGCAGATAAAAGGTAAATTAAAATCACCCATGACAATGAGCTTGTCAGAATTTACCATTGGCTTTTAATTGATTCTCATAAACACTGCAATCAGATAGAAAGATGCCAAAAAATGTTGGCAGATCCAGTGTAACTTTAACAGCAATAAATTAAATTTCATGATAATTTATGTTGACGTTCCACCTGGTACGTATAGTATTTATGTACGAAAATTTCATGATCTGAGACAGAGGAGTTAAGATAGCTTTCACTAAAAGCGACAGCATTAAAAAGAAGCACTATTTGATTAAGTTGACTAAGTTTACATAAAAGACTGCTCGCGTTCTGATAGAGTATTAAGAATGAATTCCACAGCTTGCTTAGTGTTTTGAAATAATATGGTTTGGAGTCCTGCGATCTTGGCTATGGTCTTTTTGGAGGAATTTATGAACTTTCGTGTGATTCAGGAAGAAGAATTTTAAAAGAAGTTATATATCTCTTATGTCTAATCTTAATAGTACAATATAATTTAGAGCGACATCGAGCTGTAGGCTGTAGTTTTAACATCATCGGTGGTGGCATCGACGGGAAACAAAAACCGATTTCGTCGGAGCGAAGTTGACGTTGTGGCAGAGGAAGAAGGGCTATCTGAAGAATCAGAAACAGGAAGCTTGCCTTGCGACTAGTATTTGTATTGGATGTGGCTGCAGACTAGAGGCTTTCGGGCAAGCAGCAACAACAGCTTAAGGCCGAGAAATTGCGAATCGATAAGAAGAAATTTTTCGTTCAGCAAAACAAAATCAACTTTATTTATGTATGCTACGATGAGATGAGAAAAATTCATTACAAACGGCAACGAGTACACCACCAGCCTTTTATATGAGAACACTTTCCACATAGCCAGCAAATAAGAAACAGAATGTTATTCGGTGTGCAGCCAGATGTCGAGAGCACCACATTTCGTAAAGAGTCCAAAGAACCCCGAAAAGTGTTCAGCAAGACAGTCCAGCAATGAGAGCAGCAGAGGGTCAAGCAAACAGACACAGAGAGCGAAGTTGGAGTTGCCACGAATTAACTTGTCGAACTATTTCAGCTATTAGAAGAATATTTACAAATAAATTTAGCGAATTAAGATAATTTGATTTAGACACGGTGCGAAGTGACGGAATCCTTTAATATTGAGTAGAAATTTTGAAAGCGTTCGGCTGAAAGAATTTTGAAGAACGCAAGACAAGACAACAGTAACCTGCAGCATTCAGCTAGAAATTCTCGAACAAATTCTTTTGCGAATCTTTCCGCCGTAATTGAGTAACCGTTATTCTGCTTATCTGCACCCATTTTTACCACCAAATGTTGAACAAGATTCTTTGTCTTTTGTGCTCCACTTCTTTCGGAACGATTGTGCACATTGTTGTTAATATTCCGTTGTTCTGTTACCCATTCTTACATATATAGGTAGAGTCACAAAAGGCACACATACATATATACATACATACATATTTACCCTCGTCCTCCAAAGTAAATTTTTTATAATTATAATTTAATGCATCATTTTTAATTTATATATACATCACGAAAATGTATATCAGAAGTTTTTAAAATTAACTAATCCATTAGTTTGGTAAAAATAAATGACTTAAAGAAATATAAAAATTAATAATACGTATTGTATATTGTATATATATATATAGTTCCCCCAGATGACTCCTTAATGTGCAAGCCAGAGTTTACCAAATCACTTCACGATCTAACTATTCGTGATGGGGAACAATTGGTACTAACTTGCCAGGTTAAAGGCGATCCAGAGCCACAAATTACCTGGTCCAAGAATGGAAAATCTATCTCATCATCGGATATTATGGATTTGAAATATAGAAACGGTACTGCAACATTAACCATCAATGAAGTTTTC